>CAEMYA010000025.1:7913091-7936279 GCA_903131615.1 Diplodus sargus
ATATATATAAACACATATATATATATATATATATATATATACACACACATTGTATAATATATATATACACACATTGCATAGTATATATATGTCTAATTCATGTTTACTTGTACTTTTGATACTTAAGTAAATTTAATATCAGTACTTTTCATGTGGGTGATTTTCACTTTTGCCAAAGTAATACTAACATTGGGGATGTAACGGTAGCAAAAACTCACAGTACGATATCATCAAGATAAATAGTTCGCAATACGATAATTATCACAATATTAATAACAACAAAAACAAGGAAAAAGATGACTCAAACGATACCCTTTATAAATAAACACACATATCTGATTAGTACAGCATTTTTTATTTTTTATTTTTTTACCTGGGATACTTCTGCTTTCCTTCAATAATAAAATGAACCTAGCACATGCACAAAGTAGCCATGAATTGTTTTTGGCAATGGATGATTGGACTACATTTTTTATGATTTTCCTTTTTGGATCCATGAGCTTTACTGGCAAAATAACCACATGATACGTTGGTATCACAGTCCTGTAATGGTATCACAACATATTTTTATCATGAAATTTGGTTTATCGTTACATCCCCATTTAACGTGATAACTGGTATGTCTTTTGGGCACAGATCTATGTAAATGTAGACAAAAGCAGACTGTGGCTTGTTTCTCTTTTTTTGTTTTACTCAAACAAACTGTGGTTGTCTGTATACAGTATGAATGGATAACTTTCTATACAGGATTCTGAATTGTAAATAGGATATTTTCATGTTTAAAAACAGTTTTTCAGGAAATGGGCACAGGTTGAATCACACTGATACAGTGAAGCAGTATTTGTGTGAAAACATTTTTTTGCAGAGTATTACTTATGTTTAAACATACACTTAGCCAACACACTAAAGCTGCATGTATTTCCTGTTCTGCAGTTCTAAAATATAACAGATACCTGTACTCACCAAACAGAAGAAAGCTTGTGTTTGAGCTCCCAAGTTTGTTGATGGCGACACAAGTGTAGTTCCCATAATCTCCATCAGTGACGTTAAAAAAAGTCAGCTTTGACAGTGATCCAGTATTCACAATTTCCATGCCATCAAAACCATTGAAAATCCTAAATGGGAGAAAAATAAGCAAAAGCAAAATTATAATCATTTAGCTGATAATTAGTACCACATTTCAGTAATCTTAATGCCTTTGTGACATCTGATCAATAATAATTGTAAAAACTGATGACAGTAAACACACGCGCACAGGCATGTGCACACTTTTTCCATTTGTCAATGTGAAATGTAAAAGTGATTACCTTCTGTCATCTTTATACCACTCAAAATCTGCCTCAGGCACTGCATCAGCCTCACACTCCAACACTCCTCTTTGGCCCAGAGTCACTCCAACATCTTTGCCCTCTGACACTGTTGGAGCATCTAGAAGCAGGCAGCAACACATGACAGCAGTGCGATCAGCACTGTGATCAGGACTCCATGGCAGCACAAGTCAGTGATATCAGGGGAGAGGTCAAGGCCCTTACTTCTCTTCGGAGGGCTAGATTCTTGGCTGTCATTTACACCATAACCTCACAAGAAATGCAACTAGGAGTTTAAATTGTGCACATTATTTATTAGACTGATAAAACAGTCAAAAAATAAATGTTTTCTATCAAGTTAGCCAAACCATTTTTCCTTGAAAATGTAGTTAGATGATGAATCAATTTACAAAATCATCGCAAATTAATCTTCTGTCAATCAACTAATGGAATGAAACTTTTACTAGCCGATTATATATGATTGGATGTAATCCTGGTGTAAATACTGTAAATACTGTTAAATATAGCTATTGTGTTCAAATGTTTAATACATTTTGAACCACAATATACTTAAAAAAAAACTCATGTTAAGTGGAGTTTCTCAGTATCACACACATCTTGCATGGTCATTCAGGGCCTCTGTGGTGAACGTAAAGATAAATTATTTAAATAATTGAAAAAGTCCCTTAGAAAACAACATGGTAGGCATTTTTGAGGAAAAGCACTTTATGCATTGTTTCTGTATGATATTTTAGTGCTGAATCCATTTCTGCCGCTTGCCCAGC
Source organism: Diplodus sargus (assembly GCA_903131615.1). Taxonomy (NCBI): domain Eukaryota; kingdom Metazoa; phylum Chordata; class Actinopteri; order Spariformes; family Sparidae; genus Diplodus; species Diplodus sargus. The sequence goes on from CAEMYA010000025.1 coordinate 7,915,184, forward strand.
TGTAAAAGTTGCCGTTTATTCATAATTATTGATTAATTAGCATAATTATTGATTAATCGCCCAAAGTTAGGAATGGCTATCAATTCCCTATTTGTTAATATTCTATATATGATTGTTTGGTATCATTGTAAAGTGGACCTTCTAGCCTTTCATTTAAGCCCATGGTTGTATCTTTCTGACAAACACAGAAGTCACATGACCTTTTTAAACCATAAATTACACACATTTTCCAACAATTTTCGCCTAAACTATATAGTTTCTTTTATCCCTGTGGGATCAAGGGATATCATGGACCCAAAAGCCAACAATCTCAATACTAAATGGACTTTGAGGATTCAGGAAATGTATGATATACCCATACTATTTTTTTGTGAGATTTATTGTGAGCCTTAAAATAGTAGTAACCAGCTCAGGCCCATTCACCTCCATTCATTCTCTGGACCAGCATTACGTAAAAAAAACCCACACCAATTGTATAGATGTAATGATATTATTACTAATACTAATGCAATAATAATCAAAGGCCAGGTAGAATTTTTTTATCCTTTTAATTAATCAGTAAATTTCACTGAACATGGTAACTAATTAGAAATATGAGTAGTAATGATTGTTGTGGCCATCAAAAAATAAACTTAACTAAAACTTATCAAAATCCCAAATCACCACTTTGGCACCATGGGGGTGAATCGTACGCAGGCAAGTCATAATGTCCAGTCAAAGCTCTTATTTTTTTCTTCATGATTTATTTTCCCAAAAACAAGCAAGCAAAACAATAAAACAAACAAATTTTGTTTCCTGTGTGCCTCTCTTGCGCTGGTAAAAAACCATGTGCCCACCCAGTTGCATTCTGGTCCTCCACCTGCATTCATCCTTATATAATCTCTGGTGCCCAGTGCTACCCAATTTACAAAGCAGAAACAAAACAAAAAACAAAATAAGCTCGACAATATAATAATATTTACCTCAAATTACTAGTAATAAAACATAATGTCGTGAATTGAATCAAAATAAAACTATACTAATCAAACATTATCAATAACAAACAAATAAGAAAATAGCTCCAACACTCCGGCCCCTAATTGTGCCTATATCATAATTACCATTACATTACCAAGAGAGGAGCTATTTCCACAATAAGAACTATGAACACAGCAGCCCTCTATAGTTCTAGTTATAGTTGAACCTACAATAAATAAAAAGAAAGAAGATCGAAAGATTAATAAAGAAAGAGAGATAGACAAAGAGAGAAAGAGATGACGATCAGTCCATGATGCTAGACTGCTGCTTCCAGCAACAGACAGAGCTTCGTCACAGGCCTCTCCAGAATGCTGGTCCTTGTTTTAAGGCGCACCGAGCGAACCAGGCCCTTTGCATCTGGTCTGGCATCCAAAACTTTGCCCATTGTCCAAGATCCTCTTGGCATCCACAACAAGGACAATGTCTCCAGGAGTGAGGCTTCTTCTTGGCTTTGTCCATTTGTGTCTCTCATGCAACATAGGTAAGTACTCAGAAGTCCACCTTTTCCAAAAGAGTTGAGCCATGTACTGTATTTGCTTCCACCTTTTCCTGGCGTATAGATCACTTTGGTCAAAAAGTCCTGATGGCATGATTTGTTTCCCCTTCAACATCAGAATGTGATTTGGTGTGAGCGCTTCAAGGTCATTCGGGTCATCTGAGACCTTTGCAATGGGTCTGTCATTTAGAATTGCCTCAGCCTCACAGAAAATGGTTTGGAGGACCTTCATCATCCAGAATTTGCTGTTTCAGAACTGAGGTGAAAACACTCTTCACTGAACGAATCAGACGCTCCCAAACACCACCCTGATGGGAAGCTGCTGGTATGTTAAAGCTCCAATTTATGCCACCCTTGACCAAAGCTCTTTAAATTTTGCCATGATTTAAATCAGCCAGACTTTCTTTCAGCTCCCGATTGGCTCAAACAAAATTAGTGCCGTTATCAGACCTGATAGATGAGACTGGTCCTCGTCTACAGATAAACCTCCGAGCTGCATTTATACAGGAGTCTGCATCAAGTGTCTGTGCGACTTCCAAGTGTACAGCCCGACTGGTCAAACAGGTGAAAAGTACTCCATACATTTTAAGATGACTTCTGCCTCTTCTACATCAATAGGGCCAAAATAGTCAACTCCAACATCAGTGAAAGGTGCTTTGTCAGGCAACACTCTCTCCTCAGGCAAGTCTGCCATCTTCTGTTCACCAGGCTTTCCTCTGTTGCGTCGACAAACAACACAGGCCGATATTCCCTTCCTGGTTGCACTAATTATCCAGTACTTCTGCCGTAATCTGGACAGCATGTGATTTCTTCCTGTATGCCCCAGTTTCTGATGGATATGGCGCAGAATTAGCGTGGATATGTGCAGGTCTTTGGACAAGATGACTGGATGTTTGGATTCTGTTGGCATTGCTGCTTTACTCAATCCACCGCCCACCCGGAGGATTTCACCATCCATTACTGGGTCCAGTTTGTACAGTAGACTGTCTTTGGGAATGTTTTTGCAGCCATCCTTCAGTGAGGCAATTGACTGCTCCGACTTAGCAAGATCTTCAGGAGTAAGATTTTGTCCTTTGAATGTGTCCTTAAAGCTACAGATTTTCCTTTCAACTTCCTGTTCTTGAATCTGGAGATTGTTCTATCCAAGGCCTGCAGAAGCACAAAACCCCTTTCTCTTCTGTCCCAATAACATCAGACTTTCCTTGACCTTCAGAAACCACGCTGCAGGTGTTTTTAACTTCATCCGAGATGAAAAAAAAACACATGAGGTGGTCAGTGGCATTTTCCACGTCCTTGACAACAGCGTTCACTATTAAGTCCTTCTTGACCTCTGGGTCATCCACAGGAATCACACCAAGATCCACATCCAGTTTAGGCCATTCCTCCTTTGACCTATAGAGAAACTGAGGTCCATTTGTCCATCTCCTGCCACTCAGGAAATCCTCAGCTCTCCTTCCTCTTGATGCTTCATCTGCTGGGTTTTCCGTAGTGCCCACATATCTCTACTGATCAACATCTGCTGGTTCCCTGATAACAGAGGTTCTGTTTGCCACAAAGTTATGAAATCTCCTGTTTTCATTACAGATGTATTTAAGGACTGTTCTGCTGTCAGTCCAGAAAACTGACTTCTCCAGCTTAAGTTGCAGCTCTTTCTGTAGCATTTTATCCACTCAAACAGCAAGAAATGCAGCCGTGAGCTCCAATCAAGGAATTGTAGTGGTGAAGCTGTGCTGTAACAGGATCTCCAAAGTCCCTGGGTTTAATGCAGCGGTCCACTTTGAATTCAGCCACCTTGTGGAGGCCCTCCAGCCAACCAGACCATTGCTCAGCAAAGGAATTGGGAATTGCTTCAACACAGATGCGCTCCAACTCTGACTGTACCTTACACCTGGACGCCACACACCTCGATCACCTGCACGACCAGAGTTTACCCTACACACGGCTCTCCTCTTTCGCCTCTCACAGACTCCTCAGCGTGTGATTACTCCTTCGAGCCTGCGTTCAACCGCAAAAGGAGCGGCACCGAGTGCATTGCGTAAATGAAGGCCACGAGTCCTTTTGTGGATGAACGTTGGCTCAAAGAAGTGATCCCACATGCTGAGGAGTCCGTGAAAAGGAAACAGGAGAGCTGTGTGTAGGGTAAACTCTTGCCATGCACGTGATCGAGGTATGCAGCGTCCAGGTGGACGGCCAGTCAGAGTCGGAGCTCATCTAGTGTTATCAAGGGAGAGGCCTTGGAGAGCACGTGTGGACATACAACAGACTACATGAATGCCTCTCTATGAAATAAAAAGGATAGAACATGTATGTTCTTTGTGTTTTTGAGGCTGGAGGTATGGGGAGTGTGATCCGGGACGGAGAAGTAGCCCGTCTCTCTCATCAACGTAAATTGTTTACATAATGTTCCTTCCGTCGACACTGTGAATTATTGATATTTGGAAATTGACTCGTGGGCTGCATTGAGTGAGGACGAGGGCCGCATGCGGCCCGCGTTTGCCAGTTGCCCATCCCTGACTTAAAATGTCAAACAATTCTGGAATGGAACTAGTAGGACTAATAACTAATTAATAGTTATTATTACTACCTATTAATAACTACCACTGCCACATGCTCACGAGTATAGCCTGCTAGCTGGGCTATAGTTAGCTAAAAATCTATGGACTTTGCAGCATTACATCATTGACTTATATTTTAAACAATAAACACAAAGGTCATTTAATAAAGATTAATAAAGTTGAATGAACTTGGGTTAGGTAGGCGATAAGTAAGCTATAGCCTAGTAATAAAATCAATGAATTCCAAGAATTAACAATAGCTAGCTAGCAAGTAGAAAATAGCTAAAATCTATGGATAATCTAGCTAGCTATCTTTAATCTATGGAATTCATTGATTTCAAATAACTTCATTGATTTACATAAACATATTCATCAAATCAAAAATAAGTGTTAGTTACCTTACCAGAGTAGATGGATACCAACAAAGTATTGAAAGCTGTCAGCATGCGTGTTGGCCTCTTGTCTGCAGTAACTCCCTAGTCAGGTTACAGGCTCACAGTAATCCCCCAGATTGTAATAATATGGTGATGTTATACATTTTCTGAAACTCCATAGGCAAGTTAATAGTGCAGTATCTGTATTTTGTGTCTCTGGTTTTCCTAGGTACCACAGGGTTCAAACAAAGAAAATAACTCAGGCGGAATTTGTGGAGAAAAAAAACACATCCAACATCCAATTTACCATGGGGAGGGGGGTTAACTTGGAGGAGGAAATATAGAAAACCAGGGGCCTTATTTGAAGGGCAACCGGTGGATTCTTGTTTGGGACACCTTGAACTTTCAAAAAATGCTGGTTGCCCACTTTTCCTCAAAAATGCCAACAGGGTCACATGATTCTGAAGTTATAGCCCAGTCTATATAACTGATAAACTGACTTTTCGTTTCAGCACTGGTTATTCAAAGTGTCGGACTCACAGTTGACAGTGATGTCTACAGTCTGGACATCTGTGTCGATATCATTCACTGCTGTGCATTCGTACGTCCCCGCTCTCTGTCTGGAGATGGATGGGATTTCCAGGTACTCATCATCTGATGCCAGGTCCCCTACGAGAGTCACACACACAGAGAGGGAGAAAGTAGAGATCGATTCAGAGTTAATGTGACAGGTCAACAGTTGTGGCTTTGATTGTCATTGTCACACTCTGTGTCACTGCATGGCCTCTGGGAATGTTATCATCACGCTGGTGTGCAAGGAGAAAGGAGGAAGGTGTTGTCATCAGCAATTTTAACAGTGATAAGTCATCTACATATTTGAATTTGTGTTTGAACTGTGGTGTTATGCAGTTCATCAACAAATATTCTGCTATTTGAAGAAAAAAAGGATATATTTTGAACAAACAAAGAGAGAAGTTCAGCAGCAGTAGCAAAAGCTGTGAAAGATCCTGTCAACTCTTGTAGCAAACTGATCTGGTATAACAGGCAAAATTCACAAAGCTATGAGTGTGTCAGAAGTTACAAAAGTAAATATCATGACATCTGTCTTTGTCTGCGATGCTCCTCTATTGTTTCTTTCAACACTTACACAGACTGGTTCTTGAGCTCACTGGCATATTTCATAGGACATTACAGCACTTGGTGATTAGTGCGTTGTTAAGCCCCCACTCATTATCACTAGTCTGTCAGAACTTTGATATTCTGCTCTTTTGTGTGTACCTTTTAAGCCTGCAAGCACACCTAGAGAAGTACTCAGATATGAGAGTCTCAACAGGGGAAAATGCCAGCCATGTTATTTTTTCTTCTATCAATTTGATACGCTTGACAGAGACACTTAACACAGCACTCAACGTAAAGAACAAAATACATAATTGACTTCAAGCCTCCTCCCAAGATGTTTGTAGGTGACTGTAATAAATTGCACAAGGATTCACTTTGCTGGGTTTAGACACATTACTGAATTGCACCTGGGAAGGCTGTTACAGGGAGAAGCCCTTGCTTACACACCAGTCACCTGACGAGGAGTATCAGGAGGAATCACGTAGGTGTGTAAGTTCCACTCGGTTTCTTTTCTGCTCGGCTATCTCTCAGAAGAGGATACTACATTTGGCCAACAGAGACTGCACCATCAGTAAAGCCGTACTGCGATCCTCTGCGGAGACTTAATCAAGACAAGGCTGCCAGCTCATGTGCCTTGTCAAAGTCCTCACATCAAACATCAGGTTTATGGAAAGCTGCTTCACATTACCTGCATAAACAGCTGTCCTTCAGACTGAAGCATGAAATCAATGTTTCTCTAGAGTTCATCACCACAAATGTAAGAAAAACTTCACAGTAATAGCCGTAACAAAGCTATGAGATTCCTCACATATGCATCCCATTAAGCTAATAGTAATGTTGCGTCTGATAAGTATGGATGCCTGCTGCTGTTCAAAGCCTTTTTTTAATATCCTAGCACAGTTCTGCCAGGTTATTATAATGGCATGAAACACAGAGCTCCTAAGCTAACTAAATAATGTATTATTACTTTAATGTAATGCTTTGAGGAAAACTGGCAGAACAGCTACAGTACATACAGACAAATACAGTATGCACAGAACAGGCTATGTATTTAATGAATGAGGTGGTGATTTAAACTGTTATTGACCACATTAATTGAAAAAGAGACAATATGTGTCAGGCATTCTCAGTTCAGCAGGTGAGTGAGTTGTGTGTTAGCTTTTCAGTAACTAGTCAAAACCATATGACGTGAGTGCGTAAAGCTGGGCAAAGTAGACAGAATTCTTAAACCACCATATTTAGGTGAGAATGTGAAACCCAGATCCATAAAATTGATAGATTTTTTCATTAAGATTGAAATGACCATATGATATTTGATGATCAAAAATGTCCATTAAAAAAAAAAAATCAAGACTGGCATAACAGGGGAGTTAAATAGAATGTTGCTTTTACTCTTCATTTATCTGACCAATTCTTAAATGGTGCAGTGTTGAAGGTTCCCACTGATGTGTGTACCATTTTCCAAACTTAACCTGCTGATGGGCATTGTAGGAAACACAATTTTGTCAGGAGGACAACAATGTTTGACTAGAACAGACTTTGACACAACATCAAAACATATCTTATATTGTGTCAGTGACGAGGAACCGTATCTGTGTTTGCATGTGTTGAAGGGCAAGGTTACATATTTTTATGTGTACATGGATTATTAATTTGTATTAATTGTAATTTAAAGTCGCAGACACATACCCAGCAATGATAATGTAACAACAAGACTCTTGCTTGATAAACTAAGTATGTGTCAGCATAAACATGACAGTTACTAATTAAGTATTCTCCGGTTTAAACATTGTTGCAAACAAGTCGGATAATGTTAGTTTACAATTCAACAAAATATATGAAAATGTCTAGTTGTGTAAAGACAAAATGCCATACAAAATTGTTTTAAAATTAACCAATCAAAAATAATCCATTCAGTCTTTTTTGTGCCCAAACAAACCGTAACTACAGTGCTGATGGGAGTCATTTGAGAGAGCTTGGATTAACAAAATATTCTGCCATTGTTTTAGGGTTATTTTGGACTTCTTGATCATATTATGTCACCATCACATTATAATACAGTCAGTTTATATGCACTCTTTCCAAATTTTCTTCCTAAGGCCACTCTCTAGTAAATCATGACCCTCCTGTAAACATGCAGTTCACCCTATCATCATCATGTTATTGTCTTTCAGTTCACATAATGCTCCTCCACCTTCACCACCTTCCAGAGCCTCAGCTGGCTTAGCACTGGTCACAACCCTTCAAATCCATCATCTTATTCACAGAAACTCATCTGCATGTTCACTCATTTAAATGTAAAGTGGTAAGCCAGTACCATGCAATTGTGCATTATGCATTATAAATAAAATAACAAATCATTATCATCTTGTTGGTCTATCCCCTCATGATTGCACTACTAAGCCCCTGCAAGTGCCTCCACCAGTTGCACCAACTGTGCAAGTGAAGCCATGAAAACAGCTGACACCATGTGCCAAAGAATGGTGTCGCTCTGTATGCTCACTGGATAGAGAACAAATGTTGTCTCAGCAAGAACAAAGAGTTCACAGGACACTTCAGCGCCCACTACGGCACTACCAGAGCTCTGAAAAATACACAAAGAGCCCCTCATTATAACATTCTTCCATTTTAATGGATATGCGTTCACAAGGAAAACATTCATGACTGCTGATAGTTTCCACCTAGGGCAAAGTAATTTTCCAAGTGAACTGCCTCTCTAATTTATGAGTCTTGGTTAAAAAAGACTGCTGGGTTTGTGACCAAGTCATTAGGAAGGATAGCACCGTGTCCTGCACTGCCATCAGAGTGACATGGCAGGGCATTGGGGAGACCAGACAGTGGGAGGTGTTCAGGAGAAAAAAAAGCAAAGAGAGGCAGGAAGTCTCAGGAGAGGCCGGCAGAAGATAATGTACCCTCTCCGTGTCCCTGAAATGCCATCCTCAAACTCAAGGGCAAAGAAGAAAATGGGGTTGAAAATTGAAAGAGAGAAAGATATGTGTGTGCAGGGCAAGGGGAACAACTTTGGAGAGGGAGAAAAAAAAACGGGAGAGCAGATGCTTGAAGGATATAGGCATTTAAGGAGAAAGAACAAGGGGATATGGTGAGGTAGGATTTAAATTGATGAATCCAAGCTGGGGGAGAGAAAGAAAAAGAAGCAGGATGGCAGATATGAGCTGTTAACAGGAAGAAAAGCACACATAACAGGAGAGCGAGTGGGAGTGGATATGTGTTACCGGTGTTGTCTTGAGGGAAAGCTAGTCAAAGTAAAATGTAGCGAAGAAGGAGTGACAAAGCTTTTGTTAGTCAGACAAACTGAGAATGAATGCTTATTTAAAAGTTGTTCAATAAGACAACAAAGGAGAGAAACCGACTGCTGCTGGGCTGCAGCTGATTCTTAAAACTGAACCTCTGCTGCTGCTGTGTGAGGTACAGATATAGATAGCTATTTTTCCACTGATTATCAGCCTTCGGCATATGAAATTTCTTAATGTGCCAGGCCTTCTTTGATGCATCATCCTCTTTGAAGGAAACAAACATAAAAGGGAGAGCGGAAAATGAATCATAGAAATACAGTAGCACAGGGTTCTACATATTACCACCATGCACTAAGACAGCTTTGCCTCTATTGAGGAGGTTTTCCAGCGAAGAAAATCTGTTGTGACAGTGTAGTTGAGATTTGACCCGTCAATAGGTTCATATTTTTGAGCATACAAAGAAAAATGAAAACCGTGGCCGCAACTAATCTCTCAGGCCACAAGTCCATACCAGATATACTATAGGGAAAGCAACTGTGTGAGTAAAGGATATGAGTCAAACCTGTGGAGAATGCACTGTTAGTGAGTGTGAAAGGATGAATCACACTTCTGTTTCTGCCCCTGCTCACTAAATAAAAAAGAAAAATGTACTGCTAATGCAAGTTTAAAGATTTCCTTTCACTTAAATACAAAGCTGTTTACAACCTAATCACATTAGTTGACTCGGCAGAATAGAGCAAGATTGGTCTCAACTGAAACTACAAATCATCAAAGGATTTCAAATATTTTATTTCTATGTGAACAGAATACAAACTCTCATTTCTAAAACTCATCTCAGTGTTTAATAGTCCATTTATATCAATGTGCATATCACTTACCAGATAATATATAAATGACTCATCTTTATTACTAACATTAATAATACTTCTATAATACAGCTCACAGTATATTCTATAAGATATGATACAATGTAGTTTTCAAACAACCAGGACTGAATACTCTAATACAAGGAGCCAACCTACCTACCTATCTCTTCCTTATAAAATACTAGCTCACAAACGTGGGAATATAGTAAATAAATATATTTCTGTTGGGGCAAAGGAAAATAAATAAATAAAAAACCTGCTCGCATTTTATGTTTTTGCAAACCGCAGACACACATGACATTTTCGACATTGACATGTCTACAATTTCTGTAGGAGCTGACTTTCATGTAGGGATGGCGATGGCATGACAGCTGATGCTTGCCAAGCCTAATTTGAGGCTAATTTGATTTGCCCATAGCTACATCTTGTGCACTCGACCCATGAAGCTACGGCTGCAGCAGAGTGAAAAAAAGATAAAATAAAATAAAATAATCAAACAAAGAACAACGAATATTGTAATCAAGCAGCTATCATATTTATTTTTGCTGTTCAAAATCAAAAAGATAAAACATTAAGGAGTTGCTGAAGATGCTGTTTGCCCAGGAGATTCTTAAGTAGTAATTTGTGCTTTTCAGCAGCCTTCAGAACTACTTTGATCTGCACTTAGTTAACGTAAATTAGTTCAAGTCATAACCAAAGAGTGTTTTGCTGTTGTGAATCTCAAACAAAACTCTCTTGTTAGGCAACAGCATTCAACACCCTGCCGAAGATTCAAGATTCAAGATTCAAACATTAATTCATCACATGCAATTGTACAGCAGTAAAATGTAATAGCAACTACACCGTAGACTGCAAGATATAGTGCAACCAAAAAATAGTTTCAAATAAGGAAGCAAGTTGAAAAATAAAACAAAATAACAGACTTAGATTTAAATAGGAGAAAATATATAAACATTATAAACAAGAATCAGACATAAATAAAAGTATTTACAGAAAAAGAAGAAGACTGTACATGTAGCAGGGTGTGTATACGTGTGTGATATATCAATCAATTAATCAATCAATCAATCAAGGCTTTATTGTCATTTTGGTGTACCAACAAAGCAGCACAACAAAAATGAGATTATGTTTCTCCAGGATCAATAACAGAAGACAATAAATAACACACAATATATAAATATAATCATTTAAAACTAAAACTATGACTTCACGAGTCCTTAGTCAACTAGTCATAGTTTTAGTTTTAAAAACTAAAACTATAAACTTAGTCATAGTTTTAGTTTTAAATGATTATATTATTATTAGTTTTAAATGATTATATTATTATTATTAATATTATTACTATTATTATTATGCTCCAGATCAGCAGTTCATCAATCTATCAACAGTTTGTGGAAGGAAGCTATTGATAAGTCTGTTAGTTCGGCCTATATGGTGTGTGCTGAATGTGTGTTATGTTGATTTGTGAGAATTTATTGTCCAAAATGATCCTGGTCGCTCTGGACCTGCACCGTGTAAATGTCCTCGAGGCAGGGCAATGCAGATCTCGTAATGTGCTCAGCACATTGGATCACTCTCTGGAGAGATTTCCGGTCCTGGGCGCTGCAGTTGCCATACCATGGCGGTGATGCTCCTAGAAATGACAGACTGGATAGCGGCAGAGAAGAAGGTTTTCTGCAGCCCTGTGGTGATCTTAAATTTCCTCAGACATCTGAGGTGATACAGGCGCTGCCTAGCCTCCTTTACCATTGAGGTGATCTGATTTGTCCATGTCCTCAGAGATATGAACTCTGAGGTACCTATAGCTGCTCACCTTCTCCACCTGATCCTATAGATCTTTAGTGGTGCGTAATGGGACCGCTGCTTCTCCCTCCTGAAATCTACGACCATCTCCTTAGTCTTGGTGATGTTCAGGTCCAGGTTGTTGGTCTTGCACCATGATGCCAGCAACTCCAACTCTTCCAAATAGGATGTCTCCATGTTGTTGGAGATCATGCCAATCACCACTGTGTCATCTGCAAATTTCATGATAGTATTGGTGTTGTGTGTGGCTCTACAACCATGGGTGTACAGGGAGTAGAGCAAGGGGCTCAGGATGCAGCATTGGGGGTGCCAGTATTGAGGGTGCAGGTGCTGGAGGTGCAATTTCCAATCTTCACCACATGTGGTCTGCCGGTCAGAAAGTTCAAGACCCAGGAGTAGTGTGTCCAAGATCCCTGAGCTTGGCAATCAGTCTGAGGGGAACTATGGTGTTAAATGGCAAGCCAAGATAAATGAACAGCAAACGTGCATAGTTCCCCTTGCCAATGTCTAGATGGGAGAAGGTGGAAAGGAGGACATGTGACATTGCATCATCAGTACTCCTGTTCGGACGATAGGCGAACTGTAGGGGTCCAATAATCCGGGTAGTGATGAGCTGATGAAATCTTTATTGAGTCTCTCAAAGCACTTCATCGCCACAGATGTGAGAGCTACAGGGCAATAGTTATTTAAGCAGGCTGGGTTTGTCTTCTTGGATACATGGGCAATAGTGGACGACTTGAAAGATGTGGGGACGATTGAGTGAGCAAGAGACAGGTTGAAGATAGGGGTGAACACTGGCGCTAGCTGGTCAGCACATGATTTTAGCACCCTCCCAGGAATGCCATCTGGGCCAGCTGCTTTTCTGCAGTTCACTCCTCTCAGAGCTCTTCTGACGTCATGCTCTGAAAGGGAGAGGGGGCGGTCCTCCCTGATAGAGTCATGATAGAGTCCCGTGATGCTAGTGGCGCTAGCGCTGCTGTCGAAGCGAGCGTAGAAAGAGTTTAAATCCTCCACCAGTGTTCGTACTTCCTCTGTAGTCCGTGACAGTCTTCGTGAAGTTCTCAGTGAAGTTCTTGTCACATGCTTCCACTTTGTCCCTGTATCGCTTCCGCTACCGCTTTCACTCAGCTCACTGCCTAAGCTCATATGACAACGCTTTATAGGCTGACATGACACTGGACCCAAGATTGTCATAGTGTCACAGTGCGTGCGTTCAAAGCTTTACAGACACTCCAATCAACCCATGGTTTCTGATTGGGAAAAATTTTCACAGTTACCATGGGACAGATATCATCTATCAGTATTGAAATGAAGCACGTCACCACTTCTGTAACCATGTCGACATCATCAGAGCTCGACTGAAACATATCCCAGTCAGTGTCACTCAGCGCGTCCTGAAGCGTAGCCTCTGATTGGGTGGACCAGCGTCTGACCTCTCGTATTGCGCGAGCAACTTGCCCGTGCTTCTGTTTGTGTACCGGCGTGAGGAAGATAGCTGCATGGTCGGCCTTCCCAAAAGCCGGGAGATGCTTTATAACTGTCCTTAAATGGTGTGTAGCAGTGGGCCAAAGTGTTATTTCCCCTGGTTGGACATGAGATGTGTTGGAACAGATTAGGCAAAACCCAAGTGAGGTTTGCCTTGTTAAAATCCCCAGCGACAATGAGTGCAGCATCAGGGTATTTTGCGGTGTGAACGTTAGCCAGCAGGACACTGGGCAGGTGTGGATGGTGTGCACTTGCTCGTAGTCTGTTTCATACTCCAGCACATTTTCCACAGTGTTTCTCCTCCTGTAATTCCACCAAGACCCGTCTCCATTGGAGGATCTACTTCGGCCAGGCGTGATTATCGCATAGAACTTCAGAAACTGTGTGAAGTTAAACTTGCAATGTTCAGGAGTGTACTACGGTCATACTGTATCTATTTAGAGCAGACAGTGGGGAGATAAAGGTACACAATAAAACTAAGTAAATAGCAAATAAAACGCACAGTGGTGTTTTTGAATTCCAGGGGACACCATATGAGCACATTGGTTTACTCTATGTTTTACTAGATTAACATGGAGATCATAGAGTCTAAAAGCCCATTATGACCATAGAGGCTGTGTAGTGACATTCACTGCCCTCCACATTATTGTTTCTGGGAAGAATGAGAAACATGCTATGAGTTATTCTCAAAGTCTAGGGAAAGAAAAACTGTGACTGTGTGGTCAGCATTGCATTCTACTGATTACATTGAGTTATATCTTATGTACAAAAGGAATGTCTGGCCTGATGGTTTACACTAATGAAAGTGCTCGGGTGACAAAACAAAGTAGGGATCATCCTTTTGGGACCATAAATAAGTAAATGAAGGAAATTCGCTCATTAGCCTATGAGGTACATTGCATTTAACCTACTTAATTAGAGAAGTAGACATCATAGCTTGCTTAGTTAATGACGGTATGTTTGTAATGGAAGTTACGTGGCAATTTCAACCTAAACCATGATGTTTACCAAGACCCAGCCAATCAGTTTTACCACCTAAATGTAATCAAATAGTATTCTTGCATAAACCTAACCGAATTGCGACCGTGGAATGACCCAGATGGAACCAGAAACCAGTATTAATTTTGTAAGAAAAAACTATGATAAAAACACATTTGTTGACAAGTACCGTTTATGAGAAAGGAAGATTAATGGTAAAAAAAACCAAAAAAAACAAATGGCAATTAAATGATATATGAATGAATAGAAAAAAACTTGCATTTAGGTAACTTCATGTCTCTCTCAGTAACATTCAGCTAAGTGGGTAGCTTACCCATTCTTGGAAGGAAAGAGACCCATTTATGGACTAAATGAGGCTGGGACAAACCAAGAAAATGGAAGGCCATGCTCAGTATTATGAAAAGTTGATGTGAGTGGAACATTATCACAGGACTGTAGATGTAAATACATTTTTCATCAAAAGACTGAACATGTAAAATGGTATTCATGGGATTACAGTATTTAAGTTATTTCTTTTACCTTCAAAAGGGTCAAACAGGGATCATCCTACTACAACTTCCAACTCCATCAGCCCAACTTCAAATGAATCGTTCTAAGCAACTAGGCCTGTGCAAATCTGGAAAACTTTTATTGCTCCAAGGCCAAATTCAATCTTGTGTATGTTCATTCCGGCTGCCTTAATGCACCGGGGCGTCGGCTGGCCGCCTGGGCTGACAAACTTTGCAGTCAGGTTGTGCAGTCTTCTGGGAGATACCGAGGATCACTTTTGATCCGCCACAAGCCCCTAAAGCCATCTATCTATCAAAGGTGAGGGGGAGCAGGGTCACGGCTGTGTGAGAGCCCCAGCCTCAACCTGAATTCATCAATCTTTATGCACACACACATGCACACGCACAGAATCGTTATTTATTTAATTCAGTCTTTTTAACACCCCAGAGTGCTTGCAATAGCTGGGCTCACACTGAATGGCCTCTGGCTTGAGGTGAGTTGCTCTGCAGCTGGGAGATACTGGAAAAGAAGTTTGGACCACAGCAAGTACCGGGACATTTCTGCTCTGCTCCACTGCTCTTTCTGAATAGTGGTGACAACTGTGTCATTTGATGCTGCATATTTTTTACACAGCCTGCTTATTCGGCCCTCAGTCAAGAACTGCAAAAGATACCAATAAGAACAAGGAAACTAAAAAATAGCTAGAATTCAGCACACTGAAAGTGAACAATTTGAGAGAAAAAAACAACTAAAGATGACTGAATCACAGTTGTCTTTTATCTGGCTTGAGGAAAATCAAAATGACAGCTTCACATGCAAACACTAGTCTATTTACATTTTCATCCCACTCTAAACTAAAAGCCAATAGACATCCCTGAATTGTGCTGTCGGTGACTGCAAAAGGGATCTGACTATGAATTTCAATATACTTTCTCAGATATGGATTTTAAACAGCTAAATAAACATAAGCCACCAGCCACTGCTTACGGTTTGATCATGAAGACTGCTGAGATGAGCACAGAATAAAGAATACCTTTGAATGAGGCTGCCACACTGGAAAATGGCTTGTTTTACATATAGCCTCTCAATCAGTTTGGTGTTTCACAAAAACTCAGACTTTGCGGAAGTGTAGCCACATGCTTCACAAACACAGGGACATGCACACAGTTCCACATCCATCACACAGTAAACAGATGCACAGCAGATATCTGAGTTTCTGATTTGAACTGTTTGTATCAAAAAATAGGCCTTTAAGGCTTTTGTGGCGTGTGGTTGAAAATGACTTGTATAACTTTTAGACTTTGTTCCAAACCTGCCAGAAAGGCCAAGAACTGAACAAATGGGATCCATGACACCAACATACATGAAAGATAACATCAGCTAAAATATGACCAAAGTGTAATGTGGGCTTTCGCAGTGAAGGAGACATACAGATTATATAGGATGTTAGTATATTGCATGCTATTTTAATGTACTGATTATGGCAACCATACCACCAGAATAAATGTTGGCAATGTATATTTTGCAAAATCACTGATATGTTGAAAATTACATTACTTGATGTTGTAACTTCAAGTTTCATAGAAATATTTAGCTTGTGACAACAAAGTGCTTATATTTTGGTTAGGCTTGGGCAGAAAAACACATTTGGTAAGGGTTAGGAAAAGATCATGTTTCAGTTAAAAATAACAGCATGAGATCTGACAAGGGCTCGTTAAATAACCACAAATGTAATGTTACACATATAAATGTGGAAACAGCATGGTCCTTGGTTAAAAATATCCAGTTGTACCCTAGTACAACCTGCCAGAATAAGATGAAAAGAAAAATACAGTTTATGGTCGCTGAAGCTTGAAGCTTACCCTTCAAAACAATGCACTTTCTTGGGGATTTAAAATCATCAAAAGTACTGAAGAAATATGTTGCACTCATTCATCTCCCCAGGGCATTTTTGTTGGTAACCCATGAAATATTGCAATCCTTTCACTAAGTGACAGGACAATGAGCAGGTGTCCTCAGTACCTTATTATGCTGGAGGCCCAGCTTAGAGGATCCACTGTCTAGTGGGAGAGGCTTTGGTTAGAAGTCTCTCCCTTGTTGGGATGACATAGCGCGCAAATAGCTGGTTATGTGTGCAGAAAGCCTGTTTCGGGCCAGAAAGAAATGAGCTAGAGACAACAGAAAGGAGAGAAAAACAAAAATGCAAGGCATGCAAGGCCAGCTTGCATGCAATAAGGTGAACAACTGGGGGAGTTAAAACAAGTTGTGCTCTGTATTACAGGCTAGCCAGTTTGGCTGCTTGTGTACTGCATGGCGGCTGCGTCTCCAGACAGGCAGCGTTACTGCTGCAGTGCAGCTCCTGCCAGCCCTGTATGTTTACATGGTGTTTGCCTTTGATAATTATCAATAAATATGATGATGGGATTTCTCCTCAATGCCATCTCGAAAGCAGGAGGGGGATGTGACACATTCTACAGATACAGACATTAAAACTGTAGTGAAACACTGGTATGATGTTGATATGACTGTGGGTAATTTTTAGGCCTGTTTTTTTGCATAGAAGTGCATGCTTATTGTGATAAAAATAGGCAAAACCCCCAAATCTTTAGATGACGTGCCGCTGTAGCCTCGCAAATCATACCGCCGGCTTCACTGCTCTAATCTGCTGACTAAACTAGACTAAACATGGAAACTGAAATGAAAAGCAAGACATTATGCCACACGCACATGCTGATCACTGAACCAGTGTGGCCAGCATGCCACTGTCTCTCCCTGAGCTAGGACAAAGGTTGGTGACCCCTGACTTACAGAATTTGCAAGCCACCGGCCTATGTTTCTTAGCCTACCAATGGTGATTGACATTAGAACAACCACCATGATTGACAGAAAAATGTACATATTTTTTCCATATCTTTGTCTGTCTTTTATTCACTGAAGAGGACATGATGCAATAGTGCAGTAGACTACACACTGTACAGTGCCAGAAACAGTTTGTGATAATTAAATTTGAAAAAAGGTATAGACATTTCTCATAAATTGCCATCTCTTTAAAGTTGATATTTATTTGTTTAAATACTGACGCTTGGGATTTTAGGACGGGTCAGCCACCATCCCAGACTCAAATATCAGTATTTCTTAAAAATAGAACCTTAAGTTGAAACAAAATGTCTCAAATGACATTGTACAAATGTTCATTTGAGTCCTGAAGGGATGTCACTTGGATGTCAACAGTGAGTGGTAAAAAGACATCCCAAAACTCTCATCCTGGCTTCTCAGTAAATGTCTATTGAACAAACCACAAAGATACTGAAATTATTATATATTTTTTTTGACTGTTTTGCTCAGTGAGACAGAGCTGAAGAACATGCTGAGACACTCACACATTAAGCATAATGTTTTATTGGTTCCTCGAAACTGTCTGTCACTTGTTGAGCACTGATAGTTTACAATGTACACCATGAATAACATAAATATCAACGCTAATCTGGTGGGCCAAGCACTACATACAGAGACTGCAGAGTTGATAAGAAGATACTCCAGTGTCTACAATAACTACCTCAACAGTGTCACAGTCTGTGTCCCCAGACTTTTGGCTCTTTGCAACAACCTTCTCCTCTTAAAACAAAGGAAAGACAATAAAGCAGTCCAACAACACTGGTGACAGCATTTCTCTAGCTTCTACACAGCCTGCAAAATTATGTATGCACAAGCATGTACAATAACATTTTGCAAATAGGAGCCAATCAATGCCTGCTTCTCTGCTTATCTCTTTACAGACAGGTCATTCACACTTGTGTCAAGATTTGAATTGCCCAATTAAACACAAAGGACAGTGCCGATAAGATTACCAAAGCTCTAGCTTTGGCTTTAAAGTGTAATTTATTACAAATGCAAGCATCTTGCCTGATTAAGTTACGTGAGGATGGAGATCAGCTCGCACTTGATTTACTTCAGTGTTCCAAAAAGAATAATTAAATAAATGCCATTGAGCATGTACAATGCAACTCACCCCATTTTGGACATACTAGCTGTGGCGTGCTAGTATATGCATAATGCTCCACACTGTGTTAATGTTCCCTGCATTAATCCTGTCATTCAAAGTCTCTCCACAACATTTACATCCATCCTATTATCCTAATTAATTAGTCCAATAACAACAGGGTCAGTTTATTTTCCCGCTAACAATTATGTTGTAATGATGATCTGGAAACAGGTAATGATGGCTAATAAGTGAAGCAAGAAATCCACCAGGGGTCAAACAAAGTCAAAGATGGGGCAATAAACACAGAGGGGTGAGGGGAAGAGAGAAAGGCAATGAGGAGGACGGTGAGGTCAATTCGAAAACAGAGGAAATCTCTTACCTGAAGGGGAGATGAGTTTCCAGCTGATGGAAGGCTCTGGTTTACCATTGGCTTGACACAACAGGGTGATGTTGGAGCCTTCATTAACTACAATATCTCTTGACAGGTTGATGATTTTCGGTGGTACTGTGAAAACAAATGAAACATGGTTAATTTAATTAAGAGTTAAAGGGGGTAAAGGGGGCTTCAGTTTTACACATCAGGCTCAGTCCTTGTTGTATAAAGTACTACTCTTCATTTGAAAAAAAAAAGTTATTTGAGTGTTTTGAGAGTATGATTCGATAACAGAAAGCCTGTGTTACAAACTGGGGTTGAGTTTGATAGACATGGGCCATGATTATAGCAGGTGTATGATCTAGCATTTTTTTAGCGTGAACCAACCAAACAAACAGTCAGGATATGTTAGCCTCAGTTACACCAATTTCTATAGATTTGCGCCTCCCTGTGTGTGTGTGTGTGTGTGTGTGTGTGTGTGTGTGTGTGTGTGTGTGTGTGTGTCAGTGATGGTGTCCATAATGGATTAAAGGCCCAATCCCATTACACCCCTTGCATTTACCACATAGTTATATCCCTCTGTTTTACATGTTCATGACTAGACACCCTGATCTTGATTCCTTTTGGGATACAGGGGCAGAGTAAAGTGTTTGGGCCAAAAACAGGATTTTGAGAGGCACATTTCAAACCAAGTTTTATGAGAACTCACTGTTGTTTTCCGTGTGTAATGCTATTCTCTCTATAACAACAATAAAACAGGGGTTCCTTGTGATGCATTAGATACAAACTGTATAAGTGAATTGAGAGAAAAAAGATAACATTTCCTGCATACCTTTGCAGGACAATGGCAGAGGATAATTAGTATCCACATTCTGTAAAAGCAAAGCAGTGATTTATTTGCTTATATATTGACAAGAAAAGGCACATCTTTCAGTGGATACATTTGCTGTTGTCTGTCCACACCAAGTGGTCAACCACAATTTTGGTTGAACACTAGTATATTTCAAGATGTTAATTCATCTTTAATAATTGATTAAGTCACAATGGACCTATAGGGCATATCAATTACAAGAATAGCAAATAACAAATCCCTGCATTTAAAAAGGAACCAAAACAAACAAAAAACAGCCTTTAATTCTACCCGATCTCATACTGAAGTTTTCAAAAACCTATATCAATTGTCTTATGGAAACTTTCCAGGTGTGAGCACTAACTGCAGTGTACTGCTAACAGGTATAGAAGAGATTGTGTACTTAAGGGAGTGCCAGCTCAAGGGATGCAGGAGTAGGTTCTTCCGGGAAAAAGTTTGCAGCAGAAGCTCTATTTTGGCATTCAACTGCACACTCAAAAAGCTTCATGCCTGTTAAAATGTTAAGAGTCATTGATGAATGTATGTGATGTGTTGAGGTGGAATGATTCACAATTTTTAGTGCAGTTACATTTTGTGTAAGTCACATTATTTACAAAACAGTCCCCATTATTCTTTTCCAATGACAAATGCAAAACAGTTTTAAATGAATAATGCATGCACTTCACCAATACAATTGTATTTTGACATAAATATGTTAATAACCTACAAAAAACAGGTTTCTGATATTAAACATCATCCTCTTTTGCACCACACAAATTGATAAAGTAAAAAAGATGTGCGGATGAAACTTGAATAACTTGAATTCTTTAAGGGGACAGAGCTTTCCTTACTCAAATGGAAGGTCTAAAGACAAAGGGTGTTGGCAAGGTGAGTTTTGAATTTTGGCTCTGTAAATACAATTTGACTTGACTTGACCCGACAGTGAATTATCAGCAATCAGCAGCTCCCCTCAAGTTCAAAGAGCTTTATAAAGAGTTTCCGCTCATTCTTTAGCTATTCCACCACAACTTCACTCTCACCGATGTCATGTCATCATCAGGCAGCTGTTTTCAGTGAAAAAACAACCCACTGTACACCAGCTCAGCACCAAACAGCAGACAAACACGGTTAGAGAATAGCTGTTAGAGTTGTTTTTATAACCCGTGTCCACAGCCTCCGACTTTCCAAAAATAAGGTAAAGGCTTGATAATGGCTTTTCCTATTGACACAACTGAAACAGTTCTGCCAAATGCTGTTCAGCTCCAACTGAGCAAGCAAAACTTCTAATACTGACCCCAGTGATATAAGCAAGGGAGTAGGTTTGATTTTGAGATTGGTGGGGACACAAAAGTGCTCCAAGAAAGTTGACGTTTTTCTTTTACATTAGCAATCATAATTTCACGTCATGTAGATGTTATAGGTTAAAGCAACAAA
>CAEMYA010000025.1:7951047-7996088 GCA_903131615.1 Diplodus sargus
ACAATACCTTTGTTCCAATAAAATATAGTCTTTGTGACACTATTGCCCACAGACATTAATATGGAGGAACAATAAGTATGTACAGGTGTATCATGTATTGGGTGACCCAGGTTGCCTGTTTCCTGTGCCAGTTTGGTGAACAAACATTGGTCATCACCTGCTTGAAGTCAGAGCAATAAACTCTGGTTTTTCAGATGCTTTTTGTGTGACTCTTGAATCAAGCAAGTTGAGTTTGTTACTGAATCTTAAAACAAGATTTATTTTGATGAGACTTTGGGGGAGAGATGTAAAATATCTTTTTTTAACAGTTATTTACCTCATTTTAAGATTTCCTGCCTATTTGAGACAAAAAAGATAAGGTTTGCTTGATATGAAATAATAGTGTAAAGTTGAACACTTAAAATAAGAAATTAACTCGTAAAACAAGACAAATTATCTAACACTTCTAAATCTAAGTTTTTTTTTGTTGGTAAGAACCAAATAATTTGCAGTGTGCTCAACGAAAATTTTTACCTGAGGATCTAGAATTTGTATTAAATTGTACTCACTTAAAGATGCCAGCCACTTAATTACACCTGATTTTTTTTCTCATGCTTTATTCATAAATGATGAAAAACAGTCTCATAATGTTGAAGAAAGGGAGAAAAAACTCCCGGATCCCTCCCTTTATCCGGATCCACACTATAAGTTAATGGTGTCTATTCTGGACTGGGACCCATGGTCCATCCAAATTGTAGCAATCGGTTCAGTTATGTGTAACCTGCTAACCAACCAACCAACAAACAAAAACCAGACAAACTACAGAGGAAAACAGAGGATAAAAGAGGATTAAAGTTACCTATACCAGAGGTTGATTCAGTACAGCTGACACTTTTCTTTATTCACAAGAAAATCATGGGGCTGTAATTTGACAATCAGAGACTTGACTATTAGATCACTAGTTTTGTTAACTAGGTAGAAAAATATGTGGGCTGTGTGCAACTGAATCGGGGCAGTTCTAGGGGGCCAGTGCCCCCGTAACTCTGAGTCCGGACCCCCTGTGCGGGGGACTATGTACGTCAAATAAATACAAAAAAATGACAATATAACACCAAACAATGCACAGTTTACCTTTATAAATCCAAAATCAACTTGGAAATGTGAGCACATGGATCCACTTCACATACCACCCTCCCCACACCCACATTCAACCACAGATGGTCAATGCAAGATGCTAATGCATGGCAATGCGCTGCTGATCAGTGGTTCTGTACAGTGAATCATGGCCACAGTGAAAGGAAGATGGAGAAAATACATATTTCTGGTACAGAGAACAAGTTGTTTGGTGAGGTGGAGGTTCCAACCCACACATTGTATACATTCATTCACACTGGCCTCTAGTAGTGGGAGGACAGGGACAGTCCCTGCAGCATTACGCACGGTTAGCACCGCAGTGTTTATATGTTCACAGTGATCGGACTAACTGCTTCACCTGCCAAAATGATTGCAACAATCAGTGTTATCCTTCATTCTCAGAAATCATTTGAAAAGGCAAGTTCAATATGCAAACACAACGTATTTATTAAAGTTGCGTTAGCCAACAGTACGGCCCTCTCTTCTGTGCTCTGGGGGAGGGAATGTGATGGTGAGACAGCGGTGAAGAAATATTGATTTAAGATATGAGTTTGTATATATCTTTTAAGTTTAAAAGGTGTCTAGGGAATAGTTATGCTTCACTAAAAGCACAAGTACAAATGACACTGCTGGTTTGAATGTTTTTGATAAAGTGGATATAATTAACATTTCAAATGAAGTGAAGTCAATTGTGAGATGTATTATTATGCAGAAAATAATGCCTCTCATCTTCAATTTTCTATAGTCGGATATACTCACCACCTCACGGTTTGTGTCACCAGTTCCCCTTGACTCCAAAATGTCATATGCATGGGTCAGACTTTGCATATAGATGGGCACATTTTCCCATCAGGTTTGTTTTTTGTAGATCAAAACTTTTGCATGGGAAGTGGCATACACCTCTTTCAAGCTCCATGTTGTGTGTATGCAAGCTTCATAAATGAGACCTCAGGTCTTTAAAGATGAGAAATGTGAAGCATTACACTGGCTGCAAACAGAATTACATATTTAATATATAATGTCTTTCTCTTATGGTCGTATCTAGAGAGGTGCGCTTAAAGAAAACTTTACCTACATACTTCCATAGGCATTTCCTTATGCAAAAGACTGATCATGTTGAATGCAAAACCAAACAATCCTGACTCACAAAGGTTTGCACATTGGTATGAACAAATCAGAGGTTTAAGCAGAGAGTTTGAAAATTTTCTCTTTTTCATTTTATTTTATTTAATATTTTCTGGGGAAATTCAAGTGGAAATAATAAAACAATGAAACATGCCCATTATGAAGCAAAGAATACATGAATATATAAACAAATGGTAAACTACGGCTCCCTAATTGTTTCCTCGCACAAAATATATGAACTGATGTGATTAGACTATGAATATTCCAGTTCAAGAATTCTTTAAACTTCTGTGGTTAACTCTCTAATGAGATCTTGTGTTTTATAAATAGTCTATGAAGTCATCCACACTACTGTTCTACATGAGATGAGTCACTGTGATTGGGCATCAGTTCCAGGGACTGCCTGCTCATGCTGGATGAACCATCAACATCCTCTGATCAAATGTTGTAAAAGAGGAGGACGGAGGAGGAGAGCCAGTTCTATATAATGAGCTACAAACAAGTGCTTATCTCCTTCACAAGACCTGACATCACTGCACTTCTGAAGTTGGTTTCACTGATCATGAAAGGAAGCTGCTGATTTATTTTCACTCTCTAACAGCAAAATAATCTTTTTTTGCATTAACCGCCAATATCCAAGCGTGGGTATACATAAATACATTTTCTTCAGCTCATACACTACCTAGTTGACTGTAATCATACATATCATTTATGTAGCGTATGTATATATACATATATATTGTCATAGCCCTGGCTCAGAGAGCAAGACAAAGTGGGAGACCACACACTTTTAAAGCAACTTTAACTGAAACTTTATTTATAAATGCAACCCAAAACAACATAATAACGAATTCTGTAATCTGTAGAGTCAGTAATGTATGCAGTGTTTGTACTTGAGGTGTGGTGATGATAAAACAAAGACACGCACAAACCAAACAGGCAGCAAGTGGTCAGAGAGAGATAGTATGGGAATGAGGAGCCAGCTAAATAACCTGGGCCTAGGCTGCCCAGGTGGATATAGTCAAGTCAGCAGCTCCACCCATGGCGGGGTCGTCACACCCCCCACATAAGAGCGGAGACCAACTAGGTACCCTGCCAAAATATATCATAACTATTTAAAAAATACAGTAATCATATCGAAAACAGAATGGACAGTAACCACGTTTTCCTCTTTACAGTACTGACAGAATGACACAACCTTCCGCAGTTGGTTGGGAGTAACAAAACAATTCAAAACTTCTACTGATCCCTCAGGACCATCTCACCCCCTCCACAACCTGGGTACCTACAGGAGCATTTTTAAGAGAGCCGGACAGCCCACAAGGAACACAGACAAAAGGCAGAAATATGATGGCATTAACAATTACTCTTAACACAACGAGAAGGTGGGAGAAAGGGCATCAGCCATTACATTTTCCCTGCCTTTTATATGGCGAATATCCAAATGATAAGGCTGCAAATGCCCACCTCATCAATCGCTGGCTAGGATTTTGCAAAGAGCACAAGAAGGTAAGGGGATTATGGTCTGTGTACACTACCAGAGGGTTTCCTGAACCCGTATACACATCAAAATGCTGTAATCCTCAAATTAACACCACGGCCTCTTTCTCAATAACAGAGTAGTTCAACTGGTAGGAATTGAACTTTTTTGAGAAGAACCCAACTGGTCTCTCTACCCCCGCAACATCAGCTTGCAACAGGACCGCACCAGCCCCCGCATGACTGGCATTAACCTGCAATGTAAAAGGCTTATCAAACTGCGGTGCTGTCAACACAGGAGAGGAACAGAGGAGAGCTTTAACATTTTCAAAAGCAAACTGAGCCTTATCTGACCAGACAAACTTCAGCTTAGACTGCCCAGAAAACGCATCAAGTCTTTCTTGGTTACAGGAGGTGGAAAATTCTTAATGGCTTACACTTTAGCCTCAACAGGGCAAACCTCTCCTTGCCCTACCACTTTGCCTAAATAGGCAACTGTGGCTCTAGCAAAATCACACTTGGCCAAAGTCACTGTTAACTGTGCCCATACCAATCTGTCAAACAATACACCCTTAGCAAAAAGTAGTATACTTGAAGTTCATTTTATTAAGTATGCTTGAGTATAAGTATAAGTATAGCAAGTATACTATGGACCATGTACTAGTAGTGTACTAGAAAGTAAACTAATTTAATACTTCTTCGGACTAAATTGGAACATTTTAAGTTTATAAAAGTATACTTTAAGTATACTTTATGAGGACATTTTAAGTTTACAGAAGTACACTTTCAAGTATACAAGTACACTCATCTATGTACTACTAGTGTACCAAGTATATACTTCTAGTCCACATTTTAGTTTATTAACATGTAGGTTTAACAGGGGTAACACCTCAGTGTAAATGTGTGTAGTGAAAAACATTTTTATTCTGCTAAATAAAATGTAAGTACAAACCAATAACTTGACCTTATTCTGTACTTACATCAAGATATTGTAAGTATTGGCACTTCTAATGTAGTAAGCTCTAGCAAGAGATTCACCAGTTATTACCATACATGCCCACAGCTTAACAGACGGGAAGTCTCTCCTGGAAAACACCCCTTCACTCACGGTGCCAACATTTTTATCATCTCTGTTAATTCGACACAATTTATCCACAGAACAAGGATGTGAATTAACCTGCAACCATCTTACACATCATCTTATTTACAAACACATTCACGAACCATAATTACACCAACAACAACAGAATACCCAAGAGTCTTTGCGCCACAGTCCACAGTATACTAAAGTACAAGTATAAGCTTTAGTATTAAAGTATAAGTCTAAGTATTAATGTACTTAGTCTTAGACTATTCTTTATACTTTTCAGTATAAGCCAAGTATACTTCACTATACTTTTATTAAGTATATAAAATGTAGTATATAAAAAGTACACTTCAAGTATACTGCCTCAATTTTAGTATAAGATTAGTATACTTGTAGTACACTTGAATAAACTACTTTTTGCTAAGGGCAGTGATCCTCTGCAGATGGTCCTCCCAAGTATCACTGAACACAACGACATCATCAAGGTATACAGTACAACCAACCAGCCCATTTACCACAATAGAAGTATTTACCGGTAGAAGTTATGAAAGCACTTATCTCCTGAGCCCGTGGAGACAGTGGGACCTGCCAGTATCCTTTTAACAGATCAAATTCAGAAAAAAAAAATCACAAAATAACCCTGAGCTGCAGTTTCCATGCCCCCACAGGAGACGCCAGCTGAAAAAATGCCTTTATCGAGGGATCAGACTTCTGTCCCTCAATTAACTTTCCACGAGGAATGGACTCAAGAGGCACAGGAATAACCATTGCTGTAGATTTAGCTACTTCCTGCTTTGCAGCCTCGTCTTTTCCCCGTCCCATAGCTCAAGTTACTGCACACGATGGAAACAACTCTACCTCAGGCAAAACCTCAGCTGATTCTACCACCTCTGTCTGTAATGGTGGCAGTACAGGAACCTGAATGATAACTTAAGGTGGCGGAACATCAGCCCAAACTCTATTTTCTGCCAGATCATTACCAAGAATCATGTCAATGCCTTCCACAGGCAAGGCCGGACGGACCCCAACTGCCACCTCCCCAGTGACCAAACTACAAGCCAACTCCATTTTATGAACTGGCACTGGAATAATAGTCATGCCCATTCCTCGCATCAAAATGAAATTTCCAGTATTTGAATCTGCAGAGAAAGGAAGGACAGACTCACAGACAAAACTATGCTTTACTGTCACCTTCTCCCCAAACAAGGAGACATAATCAGAAATGAATGCTGCAAAGTCATTATCTCCTTTGGACTCATCCACAGGACAGAGGTCATCAGAGGGACTGTTTATTTGGAGCGCCATCGCAGCTGGTTTTACCTGCAAACTACCTGAGAACTTTGATTTCCCTTTGAGTGCCCTTTATGCTGACAGTAATTGCAAATCTTACTGGGATCACGTTTCTTCAAATCTAGAGGAACTAACTCCCCATGTAGCAAAAACGATTTGTCTGTGTGTGCCGAAGTATTCTGTGCATGAACACTGTCCTTACAAAGTGTACTTTTTTTTTTTTTTTTTTGCCATCTTTTTATTAAGAACAAGGTACAAAAAGACAGTTGTATAAACAGACAAAGCTTTTGGATTTTCTGCAGAACACAAATACAAATAATCAAAATACAACCCCCACCCCCCCACCATCTAGTGCATCCAAATCTATAGAGATTAAATAAGTGGATAAATAAATAAAGGTTATGATATTGATAGGTAAAGGTATCATTCAACAGGTATAAAGAATTATACAAAGAGAAAAAAATAAGAAAGAGAAGAAAGTGGAAGCAACTTATTTGAAAGTAAAGCTTGAAAATAAGAGAGGAGGCCGAGCCTGCTGCGCAACATCATGCATCACTCCTCAGGATCTAGTACTTGTGAATTCATGAATTATCAGGGAGGGTTTTAAGTTTGTTTATGAAAGACATTACTGGGTTCCAGGTGGAATAAAAGAGGTCTTTTGACCCTCTAAGTGTGTATTTGATCTTTTCAAGACTTAAATGGGGCATAAGGTCACTCATCCATAAGGAGGTGCTTGGTGGTTTGGAAGATTTCCAGTGCAGCAAAATCCTTCGACGGGCAAGTAGAGTTTTAAATGCAATAATGTTCTTATGCTTATTACTAATCTGTTGGTCAGCTGGCACTGTACCGAAGATGGCAGAGTAGGCGCTAGGTTGCAAGTTTAAGGATAGTGCCTGTGAAAGAGTTCTGAAGACTGCTGACCAGTAATCCGAGAGGGAAGGACATGACCAGAACATGTGCGTTAATGTTGCCGAGGCAACATGACATTTGCTCCAATTCTCATCCACCTCAGGATAAATTCTGGCCAGCCTAGACTTGGAGAGGTGGGTACGGTGCAAGACTTTGAACTGGATTACACCTAGCCTAGCACATGAAGTTGTTGCATTAACTCTCTTCAGCGCTTCGGTCCAGGATTCCTCAGGTATTACATCCCCAAGCTCCTCCTCCCATTTCCCTTTAATCTTATTGAGAGAGGTGTCTTCGAGAGATGATATGTTTAAATAGATTCTCGCAATGAAACTTTTTAAATCGGAGGGGATTTGGAGGATGCCATACATAGCAGTAGGTTGAGGTGCATTGGGGAAGTTTCAATTTAGGTTTTGCATAAAATGTCGGATCTGGAAATATCGGAAAAGAATTGAGCCGGGGAGGTTGAATTTTTGAGAGAGATAACTAAAGGTAGAGAATACACCTTCGCAGTAGAGATCTTTAAATTTGGAGAGGCCAAGTCCTTTCCACAGGGCAAAGGCGTTGTCTAATCTAGGCGGGACAAAAAGATGGTTATCACAAATAGGAGCCAGATGAGAGAAACCTGTTAGACCAAAGTGGTTTCGAAATTGAGACCAGATTCGTAATTTATTGATAACAGGGTTAGAGGTATAAGATGGAGCGGACAAAGGGAGACTCGAAGTAATCAAGGTGGGGAGGGATGTCAAAATGCATGACTCTAATTCACACCACGTCAGCTTTGGGGCGTGAAGCCAGTATATGATTTTCTGAATATTAGCCGCCCAGTGATAGTGAAGCAAATTTGGTAGACCCAATCCGCCCTGGGATCGATGTCGCTGCAGAAGCCTTTTCTGTATTCTCGGGGCTTTACCCCCCCAAATGAATGATGATATTATTTTATCAACGGGCTGAAAAAAGGATTTTGGGAGAAATACAGGGAGACATTGAAAAAGATAGAGGAATCGGGGTAACACGTTCATTTTAATACAGTTGACCTTTCCAGCCAGTGAGAGATTAATGGTACTCCAATTCTGTAAATCGTTTCTTATTTTATCGACGAGGGGTGTGAAGTTATCTTTGTATAGTTTAGGGAAAGTCCGTGTAATATTGATTCCTAAATATCTAAAGCCAGATTTAGACAGATGGAATGGCAGGTCCTTTTGTGGAATTTCAAGAGCTAGGTTATTCACTGGGAAGCACTTGCTTTTTGTGAGGTTAGTCTTATATCCTGAAAAAATACCAAATCTGTTCAACACCTGGACTATGTGTGGAACACACCGCACCGGGTCAGACACATACAACAGAAGGTCGTCGGCATATAGAGCCACCTTGTGTTCTCTTCCCCATCTAGAAATTCCAATTATTTCCGGGCATGATTTTAGCATGATAGACAGAGGCTCAATGGCGATTGCAAACAAGAGTGGACTAAGTGGGCACCCTTGACGTGTCCCTCTTGATAATGAAAAAAATTCAGATCGTTTCCCGTTCGGGACCACTGATGCCTTTGGTGAGGCATATAGAAGTTTAATCCAGGCAATAAAAGTTGGTCCAAAACCAAAGGACTGCAGACATTCAAATAAATACGCCCACTCCACTCTGTCAAAAGCCTTCTCTGCATCCAGGGAGATAACCACTTCTGGTACCCCCCTGGATGCAGGAGAATATATGACATTAAGAAGGCTCCGGATGTTAGAGAAGGAGTGACGCCAAGTCATGAAACCTGTTTGATCAGGGGAGATCACCTCATCTGTTACCGATTCAAAACGGCAAGCCAGTGCCTTTGCTAAAATTTTAATGTCGCTATTTAACAATGAGATTGGCCGATATGATCCACACTGTGTTCTGTCCTTCCCGGGCTTTGGTATAAGTGTTATGGATGCTTCAGTTAGCGTCTGTGGCAAGGCCCCAGTACCCATCGAATCATTAAACATTTCTAAAATAAGTGGCGCTAATTTGGTTGAGAATTTTTTGTAGAATTTAATTGGATATCCATTGGGACCCGGGGCCTTGCCACTTTGCATCGCCGAAATCGCATTTGAGATTTCTGTTAGTCGAAAGGGTAGTTCTAGTTCTGCTTTATAGGCGGGACTGATAACAGGGGCGTTTAAATTTGTAAAAAAGTTTTGCATGTCGGTATCATCACTAGGTGCTTCCGAGGTATACAGTTTTGAGTAAAATGCCTTGAAGGTATTGTTTATTTCAAGGGGATCAGTAGTAAGCTCCCTGTTTTCTTTTTGTATTTGTGTAATCTGTTGATCGGAAGACTTACATTTTAATTGATGAGCTAGCAGTCTACCAGCCTTTTCGCCGTGTTCATAGACAAAGCCTCGTGATTTCAACAATATACGTTCTGTCTTTTCAGAACATAATAAGTCATATTTGGTTTGAAGATCCAGCTTATTTTTATAGAGTTCCGGAGTGGGAGAGGCAGAATATTGACGGTCTATGTCAAATATGGGACTAAGAAGTTGTTCTTGTTCTTGCTTCCTAGCTTTGCTCATCCTTGACTGTACTCATCAGCCAGCACCGCTGCTTCCTGGGGTGTTTTAACTTTTCGTTCATTTAAGTAAGCAACACTCTCTGGCACAGAGTTTTTAAATTGTTCAGGTACTACTAAATCACAAAGCTGTTGAAAAGTACCAACTTCTGATGCCGAACACCAACGATTAAACTGGAGGACCATTTCCCTTACAAATTCAACATAAGTCTGGTGCTCCCTCTTTCTCAAACTCCTGAAGTGTTGCCGAGAGCCTTCGGGTACCAGCTCATAGGCTTTTAGCACCGCAGCTTTCACTTTAATATACACTTTACTATCTGCTGGACTGAATGCAGAATATGCTTTCTGTGCTTTTCCAGTAAACACACATTGAAGCGACAAGGTATGTTCAGTGTCTGGCCACTCACAAGTTTCTGCAACCCGCTCGAGCAAGGAAAAGGTATCTGGATCTTAGAGCCAATCTCAATCTCATAATGCTCAGCTATTTTTAAAAGCTGATCTTTAGTATACTGACTGAGAGGATGATCCGAAGGAGAGTGAAAAAACTCATCCACTGAAGCCATTATCAAAACCCTGATTTAAGGTAGGAATTAAGCAAACGGCACAGAATCCACAATATATTTCCCCAATTACTTTATGCAGACCAGCATTTAGAAAAGCCAAACATCATAGGATAGTTCCCCCCTAACCTTACCTAACATCAAAAACTTACCTAATCAACTCAACCCTAGTCTTCTGGCAGTCACATGTGGGCAGTGACGGACTGGGAACAAAAAACGGCCCTGGCATTTTCACCCAACAGCGGCCCACGGAGGGGGGGGCGTGCGCACGCACGTTTTGACGCACGTAAAGAACAGGCACTTCTGATAGCCCTGGTGATAGTAAACGTAAATTCCCAGGCTATCAACAACTACACAACGATACATAAAACACATTAATAAATCATCAGAGCCAGCCGCTCCATAATAAAAATGTCTTACCGTCACGCAGTCATCCATATCTATCTATATGCTCTCTGAGATTTCTCTCTTTTTCTCCGCTCTCCCCTTGTGTCGCTTGATGCTTTGATTCATTTTTTTTCTAGCTTAAACTCAGTCAACTTCCAGTCTCCAACCTCCAACAACCACACTCAGACGGCCTACTCGATTCAGTCTTGAAATTCGCAGAAGGCATTGCTTCATTTTAACTTTTGCAAACAACTATTCAAATAAAAAAATGCAGGTAGATTTGTTTTATTTCAAACCATGCACATTTTTGAATATCTGAATAAGACATTTCGCTACAAAAGAATGCAGAGTGATATAAAAGTTTGCGTCTGTAGAAGGTAACCATGACTGTGATATAGACATACGTATGTGGCCTATAAATACAGCTTAGCTTAAAATGTTCTGCAGTGAAAAGAATTAGGAGAAATGTGGATTGCCGGTGACATAGAAACCTACGGTGGCCCACAAAAGCCACAACACGAATACAAAAGCCACAACACGAATACAAAAGCCACAACACGAATGCAAAAGCCACAACACGAATACAAAAGCCACAACACGAATGCAAAAGCCACAACACGAATGCAAAAGCCACAACACGAATGCAAAAGCTACAACACAAATACAAAAGTCACAATACGAATACAAAAGCCACAACACGAATGCAAAAGCCACAACACAAATACAAAAGCCACAACGGAAGTGACCCACAACGGAAGTGACCAAAGTGGAAGTAAACGGCAGCGGATGTTGACAATGCAGCGGATGGTTGCTGCCATTTTAGGACCCGTGTGCCGGCTGTCTCTGGGCAACACAGAGTCCAACTTCGTTGCAGACTTTTTTCCAGGCTCTGTCCTGTTTTGTCCAAGTCTCTGTGTATCTGGTTCTGTCGCGGAGCTCTTGAGCTCTGGTCTCTATATGCGTATGGAGTGTGGTAGTATAGTACGGAGCTAACGAGCTTCGGGGAGCCGAGCACGGAGCATTAGCCCCAGTTAGCACAACAGTACAACAGCAGGCTTTTCTCGCTTGTTGTGTCGTCCCGAGCCGGGGCTGCAGCGCCGATAGCAGCGCTCCGGTCCGCTCCCTGAGCTCTGTGCAACCATACAGCTGTACACGCATACAGAGACCGGACAATAAAGCAGAGTGCTTGGAGAAAATCAGAGAGGAAGTTGGACTACCTGCTAAGTTATAGCAGTGTAATAACTTATATTTACACGTTATATCTTGTGTATATATATATATATATATATATATATATATATACACACACACACACACACACACACACACACTATTCCTACAATGACTCCTTAGAGTCAAAGCGAATAAACTCCACAAGTAAGCAGCAACTTACTGTGGTTCATAGTAAAGTACAACAGACCGCTGTAATTAAATAACAGACACATATTTTCATAACTTAGCAAGTAGTCCAACTTCCTCTCTGATTTTCTCCAAGCACTCTCCTTTATTGTCCGGTCTCTGTATGCGTGTACAGCGGTATGGTGGCACAGAGCTCAGGGAGCAGAACGGAGCGCTGCTATAGGCGCTGCAGCCCCGGCTCGGGACGACACAACAAGCGAGAAAAGCCTGCTGTTGTACTGTTGTGCTAACTGGGGCTAATGCTCCGTGCTCGGCGCCCCGAAGCTCGTTAGCTCCGTACTATACTACCACACTCCATACGCATATAGAGACCGGAGCTCAGGAGCTCCGCGACAGAACCAGATACACAGAGACTTGGACAAAACAGGAGAGAGCCTGGAAAAAAGTCTGCGACGGCGTTGGACTCTGTGTTGCCCAGAGACAGCCGGCACACGGGTCCTAAAATGGCAGCAACCATCCGCTGCATTGTCAACATCCGCTGCCGTTCTTCTCCACTTTGGTCACTTCCGTTGTGGGTTACTTCCGTTGTGGCTTTTGTATTTGTGTTGTGGCTTTTGTATTCGTGTTGTGACTTTTGTATTCGTGTTGCGGCTTTTGTATTCGTGTTGCGGCTTTTGTATTCGTGTTGCGGCTTTTGCATTCGTGTTGCGGCTTTTGTATTCGTGTTGCGGCTTTTGTATTCGTGTTGTGGCTTTTGTATTTGGCCCGACACCTCTGGGCCACCGTAGAAACCTTATTGTTTCTTGAAGCAGGTGATAGAAATGCGATTGGGGCCGCTCTGTGATTGGTCAGTCGGCCCACGAGCGGCCGCAGTGGCATTTGCCCACATTGCCCAATGGCTGGTCCGTCCCTGGTTGCCACCTATCGGTCTAGACATGGAACAACAGTCGATTGTAAGCAAGAGAAAAAAAAACTGACGGCTGCGCAGAAGCCGGCGGCTGTTCTGCTGCACCGGCCGTTCTGGTATTCTCCAGAACGTTCAGATGGCCAGTCCGCCCCTGCATGCGGGGGGTACTTTTGCACGCTAAACCAGTGGAGTGAAGAAAACAATCAGCAACTGGCCACTTTCCCACAGCCACGGATATGCTCCCGAGCTTTGCTCTACCCATGTTCATCACCGGCCTAAAATTGAGAAAGATGAACCCCCTAAACAGGACTCACCCCTTTTCCTACCCGGGAAAAATTCCTGTAACACTGTCTCTCCTTTGCCAGTTCACACCGAAGAAAATCTGGAAAATATATACCGTAGTGGATCAAAACAATCAAAGGGACCAAAAGCTCCCTTAACCAGTTACCAAAACCTCAAACTAATCATACATGTGTCAATCTCTCAATTGCACCAGCAACAAAACAGAGCAGCACCTTGGAAATCTACCACCCTGAACAACAATCCCAAGCGAGACAACAAACTGGCACAAAACTGACTGAAATCTACTAAACAGTAAGTCTAATTCCACTCCAAAATAGATCGACAAGCCCCCACAAAGTGGAAGACCACACACTTTTAAAGCAACTTTAACTGAAACTTTATTGATAAATGCAACCCAAAACAACATAATAAAGAAGTCTGTAATCTGTAGAGTCAGTAATGTATGCAGTGTTGTTTGTAATTGAGGTGTGATGATAAAACAAAGACACGCACAAACCAAACTGGCAGCAAGTGGTCAGAGAGAGTATGGGAATGAGGAGCCAGCTAAATAACCTGGGCCCAGGCTGCCCAGATGAATAGCAGCTCCACCCATCTACCTGAAGTGAGCCTGCAAGAAAAATAAACAAAGGACGACCAGGAGAGGGCGGGGTCATCACAATATACAAACACATTTACATAACACATCTTACAAAAAAAATTCTAAATACCTGTGACTGTTCTTGTGAATTATGAATAAATTACCATCTGACAATAGCACATCTAGTGACAATCTGGTAATGACACCGTGCCACTTACATAACCAAAATTCATTCTCAACTTCTCAGGGGGAAATGTATACATTACCCTCCAGCTGTGTTGCTTTATTGGTTAGAATGTCAAAAATATCTGAACACAATCTGAGACAGATGGCCATTCACAGATTCACAGACTGAACATATAAAATTGCAATTCAGATCCCATCCCAGATAGATTTCCATTCATAAACATGAGTGGGGCAACTGTTCAGAAGATTTCTGTCCCTTAATTTCCAGGTTCAGCTTTCAAAGAAGTACTGCCTGCAATGTCCTGAAACTTTTTTTTTTTTTTTTAACAACAATTTATATTTATCTTTCAGGACTTTCAGATGCAAGACACTGCAGGCCTGTACATCTGCTCTTTCCTGTCCCTCTGACCTGACCTTGTTGCTAGGTTGCATAATGTGGTTAAATGGCTTAAAGGAATGTACAGTCAATAATTATATCCATAGTGGAGTAAACATTTAAGTGATGTGTCATTATTAGCTCTTGATAAGTTTGTTAAGTGATATTCTTCCGTTGAAGACACAATAACTGTTTTCATCTAGTTTTAAATAAAGGTACTATTTGTTTGCAATCTGTTGTGCACAATGGGCGGGTTGTTCAAATGCCATTAGTAAGCGGAGGAGAATAGATAATGGGGAGCCAGATTTCTGTGCTGAACTCTGAGTGCCAGCTGGTTGCTTTAAGCAGACTCTCTACACCCCCTCTTCTCACCCTGGGGTCCACGGTCGGAACATAAACCCTGTTGTTCATGTTTTAGTATGTATGTAAGTGTAATGAGAATCCACTGCTGTGGACTGGTAGTGGCAATACATAACACCTAAATGCTCCTGTGCAGGGTTGAATACATATCATGTCAGTGCGTAAAAGTGCTTACTGCTTCCTTCACCATAACACTGTGATAGTATGACCTGATGTCTTGCAGATCTGCTGACATTCTCTGGAATGTGTGGCTGGTGATACAGTACAAGACAGTAGGCTGCAAAATGTCTTCTGACAGTTCAATGCTTGTGTATTCATTTGATTTTCGTATTTCTGTCTGCTCAACCTTACGCAGTTGCGCTAATGCGTAGGGATATGGCGAGTCTACGGTCTGTGTCTGAAATTGTTAAGTTTTGTTTTTATCGAAAGTAAACCTCTCATCCAGCAACTGGGCCTCGCACTGTATTTCGCTGCTCGCAGATCACCTGTTGCCCAGTAGCGCTAATACGTAGGGATACGGAGGTTCTACGGTTGAGAAAATGTAGTGCCAAAAGAAAGGGCCGTCTGACGGCAAGGTAAAGCGGTATGAATTTTCTCTATACAACATACACTTGAACTGTTCTAGATTTTTTTAGGTGAGCCTTGTTTTAGGTGGTTACATTTCGCTCTTTCTCTGGACCCCCGTTCACTGCATCTATATATAAGATTATATAAGATAAGATAAATTAAGATAATCCTTTATTTGACCCACAATGGAGAAATTTAAAGTGTTGCAGCAGCAAACAGCAGTGTAGGAATATAGAACCACAACTACAAAATGTAAGTATATAATAAGTATATATTAATATTGAAATATTGAAATATCATCAAAACAAATCATAATGAATATTATTAGTTGTAGTCCTATTTGCATTAATCACATTGTGTAATTTACCATTAAGACCAAAACAAATCTTAATAAACTGCTTGTATGATGGATTTCTTGTCATAACAGGGTCAATGCAAAAGTTTGTTACTAAGTATGACACGGAGCCAAAGCCCAGCACCTCACCAGGGCCATCAAGCACCATGTCATCTGTAAAAGGCTTGTTCCACTGTTGAAAGAGGCTGTTCATTTGATTTTTCCTACTAATAATGGTTGTAAACCTAAATGGCATTTCGTGATACAGTCATTTTGGAATGGGGGGGGGGGCTCAAAATAAAATTCTGCTTAGGGCCCCAATTTGGCCAGGGGCGGCCCTGCCATACTTAAATGAAAGAAATGCTGGTTGTGTTGTTCGAGCGGCACACTGTCATTATTCTATTGCAATTTTTGTTGTTTTGCATCCTGCTGCAGAGAAGATTAGCGCATAAAAATCTGAACTCTGCCATTGCATCTATATCTATATCTGAGCAGCCCACCAAGCTACTTGGATCATGTGCATGTCAAACCGGTGGTCTTATATTTTCCCATTATGCTGTTTATACAGCACAGCACACCTAACTGTGCCCTGCATCTATATGAGGACATTCACAACTCCACACTTCAATTTAGCCAAATCATGTTAACATCTGGTATTCTCCATTAACCTCACCTAATATAACGACAGAGGGACACACTCCCCTCCCCCTCCTTGAGCAAGGAATTTAGCCCCTAACTGCTCCAATGATTGAGGAAATGGGATTCACGAAGAAAGAGCACACGTCTGTTTTTATCCTCTGGTTTGTTCATGCACGCCTTCATGTGCAGGTGCCCAGGAATAACACAACCATCAGTCATACATTTTAAACCAGCATACGCATAATTCAATTAAATAAAGCTGCAAGCAGTGTTGAGCAGGCCTCAGTAGGTTCAAGGGTATCATGGGTAGACTGGACCATGCAAAATGTCATGTTATTTTACCCTCAAAGACCCCTGCCAATTTTGGAGGTGCTCACTAAGTCTCCTATAGTCATTTGTTGTTCCTCCCCTATTCAGTCAGCATTACATACCATGAATAATTTCTGAGAATGAATTAATTTTTCTGAGATTTTTTTCTTCAATCTGGTTTGGTGTTTTTTTATGTAAACTTAGAGTACAGTTTAGTTTTGTATTATTATTATCATTATTATTATTATTGTTATTATTATTATTATTATTATTGTGTTCTTATTATTATTTGAAGATGTTTAAGACTTATATAAGAATAATTGTCTACAATTGACCTTTCCAAAGCAAATTAATTAGAAAAACGACTTCTACCATCATCCCAGACAACAGCTCCACGTATGTGACAGCAAAAAGCAGTGACATAAAAAGAAGGAAGAGAAGACTATATTTTGAGCTTGCTTTTCAATGCTGGAGACAGCTATGGGTGTAAAAAGCTGAACTCGCAAAGCTTCTTCAGACCGTTAAGTACCATGTAACATGTTGGCTGTTTACAGCCACATATCCTAAGTGCAACTAATGAGAAAAATAAACTGTAACAGTTAGTGTGACGTGACTGTTTTCTTGTTACTGTGGTGTTGCTAAAGCTAAGCTAAGTTAGCTGTAATGTAACTTGTACACAAACGCCACACATATTATAAGATAGCCTTTACTTATAACAGATGCCTGTAAATTGCAATTTTAAGGACCCAGTAGTAGACAGACTATTATAATTTAGTTCTTTATAAGTAAGTCTGGATGAAGCTCTCAATTATTTGAACTTTGTAAACCCAGTGCCCTGTAAAAACCATGTGGCTGTGTGATGTTTTTTTTCTCTGCAGTCCATGTTTCCACTATGTGACGATATGAAATCATTAGCTTTCAAAAGCTTTTGTACAGAGCTGTTGCTAACTTTCTTCCTAAAAGAGGGCAGATGGCACTGTGATGTTTGTATTATGAGTGCTGACATCATCTAACTAAAATAATGAATTCATCTTGACTGTAATGTTCTGTAATAAATACAGTCCAAGTTTGTCTGAAGTAAACTAAATGCCCTACCGCAACTATGTCTTTTTAGGATCAGAATTCCAGTCTGCATTCCAGTGCTGAATTACCACCTTGCTTTTTATTATCATCTGCAGCTGGTCTCATCAACAAGGCCCCTCTGGTGGATGTGTCTCTATTCACTACAACAGCTAACATCTCCGACCATTTTTATTGTCATTTTTGTATTCTATATTTATGCTCTTGACTGTGGCAGTAAGTAGCATTCATTTTTATGCATCAGAAGAATAGAAAGAAAGAAAAAAAATAAATATAAAAGTAAAATTTTCTCTTAAGGAAGAAGAGCACTGCTGGCTCTCGTGTTGACTGTCTCCAGCCACCACCACTTCTGATCCCTCCTCCTCCTCCTGATAGCTCCTCATCCAACCTTATGAGCCCCTCACACCCATCCCCCACTCCTCACACCTAGCTCCCATGCTACCTGCCCTCCTCTCACTATGGACTCCAACTCTCCACCTCCTCGACCTGCACCGTTTACACCACTTCATGTTAGGAGACAGCTGTGCAAACTCCCCACTGGTAAGGCTGCAGGCCCTGACGGTGTCAGCCCATGGGTTCTCGGAGCCTGCGCCGAACAGCTCTGTGGAGTGCTTCATCGTGTCTTTAACGTGAGCCTGAGCCTCCAGAGGGTCGCGGTGATATGGAAGACATCCAGCCTCGTTCCAGTGCCAAAGACGCCGCAACACAGTGGATTCTCGGACTGACCCTGGAGAGACTCGTCCTGGAGCAGCTTAGGCTTATGGTCAGGCCGCACCTGGATCCCCTCTAGTTCGCCTACCAGCCCCGGATTGGAGTTGAGGATGCCATCACCTACCTGTTGCACTTGCGGCACTATGTGTCAGATGCAGTGGTCAGCAACACCGGGGCCCCACAAGGGACTGTCCTCTCTTCTTTTCTCTTTATCCTTTACACCATGGATTTCAGCTACCATACATAGTCTTGCCATCTTCAGAAGTTTTCTGATGACTCTGCGGATGTATCAGCAAGGGTGATGAGGCTGAATACAGGGCTGTAGTGGACAACTTTGTCACATGGTGTGAGCTGAGCCACCTGCAACTCAACACAACAAAAACCAAAGAGCTGGTGGTGGATCTGAGGAGAACCACACCAGTGACCACAGTTTCCATCCTAGGGCATAACATGGACATTGCTGAACACTACAGATATCTGGGAGTGTACATCGACAATAAACTGGACTGGACTTAGCACACTGAAGTCCTCTACAAGAAGGGACAGAGCCACCTCTATTTTCTGAGGAGGCTCCGCTCCTTTAACATCTGCCAGACTATGCTGAGGATGTTTTATGAGTCTGTGGTGGCCAGTGCTATTCTGTTTGCTGTTGTGTGCTGGGGCAGCAGACAGAGAGTAGCCGATGCCAACAGATGCAACGAGCTGATCAGGAAGGTCAATGACGTTGTGGGGGTGGAGCTGGACACTTTGACAGCAGTGTCAGACAGGAGGATGCTGCCGAAGGTGTGGGCGATACTGCAGTATGGCTCTCACCCTCTCCACAACGCTCTGGTTGAACAGAGGAGCACCTTCAGCGAGAGACTTAGCGCCACAGAAAGTCATTCCTACCTGAGGCCATTAAAATGTACAACCCCTCCCTGTGTTGATCGGACTTTTTATATAAAAACAAATAAATAAAGAAATAAATAAAAACAAAAGACAAAGCAAAACTGTAACTTAACAATACAACAATTTCTCTGTATAGTGTATATATTATCTCACTGTATATTGTATTGTATATATTTCCAGAATGTCTACCTTATTATTTAATATTTTATGTTATTGTCTACTTGTCTACGTTATTTTATTTTATTTTATTATTGTGTACTTTAATATTTCATTTATATCTTAATCTTTATCTCTTGTTTCCATTCACGCTGTATTTCCATTTCTACTTGCATGGAGCAACTGTAACAAAAACAATTTCCCCCCGGGGAAGTATTCTGATTCTCATTCTGAAATTTCTCTTAATTTATTTTGTAAACTTTGTAAAAAATGGCAAAACATGAAAGGCTTCTTGTCTTGACAATAACTGAAATGAAACCTGCTGGAAAGGCTTTTGTGCCAGCTTCTCTCAAATGTAGGTTACAATGGCTGTTTAGTATACCTGCTTACACAGACCTGTGCCTGTTACACCAATATAATGAGCTGTCCGAATTTAGTATCAATGTGTACCTCAAAAAGTTGCATCTAGCAATTATTGTTTAACAAGAGAATGCAACTTTACAATTTTAACAAATTGCAATAATGAATTTGCTTAAAAACAAATGCAAAATATTTGTTTGAAGCAGGTGGCTTGAAATTACAAATAGATCCATTCATGACTATGATAAATCATTCTATTGAGCACAATAATTAAACTTCAGATGATAAAAGTGATTTTGTGTTTGATTTGTGTCTGCAAGTTATTAAAAAAAAGTGTCCCTACAAATAGGTACCAGTGGAGACCTCCTGGAGGTGACCTCTAAGGTTAGAGGCAGGCCTGCGAAGTGAATGGGATGGATGAGCGGTGATGGAAGTTTCAAGCTCAAAATGGCTCCTCCAACGGGTGTTAATTTGCATGTTTTAGGCCACCTGTAGTCCACCGTTTCTCTCACGCTAACCCTAGGGTTAGGGTTAGAGTAACATTGGACTAGAAATAGCCCAAAACATGCAAATCAACTTGTGAACAGTCACTCAAATATTGCTTTGCGTCAACTTTTCAAAAGACAAGGGTCCCAGAAACTACAGCCTCCGGTACTACATACACATGCTCCTGGAATCATGTGGTATCTGCGGTTTGTCAGCATCAAGTCTTGGTAGTTGCCAGTTTGTGGAAAAAAGAAAAAAAGAAAGAAGAAAAATGGCTGATTTCTGCAGTATGCACCCAGCATAAGAAAATAATGAATGGGATATTTAGACATAATGTTAGTACACTGAGAAGGATACTTTTTACTTCCTCTCCCAACATGGCACAAACAACAACTCTTGCCTTATGGCAACTCCAGGGGGACATATTATTCTTTTGTTCTCTCTGGAGGGGGATTTTTAATCAGAATGCTACAATCAGTAGTCAATGGATGTCAGCCATCTGCAATGACGATGGCACTGGCACCTTAAGTGATCGGGACCTAATAAGACAAAAAATTAAACATGTGTGTGTGTAGGTGTGTGTGTGTGTGTGTGTGTGTGTGTGTGTGTGTGTGTGTGTGTGTGTGTTTGTGAGATGCTAATGACTGACTGTGTATAGTCACAGTCTGTCTGTCACACAAAAAGTACGGTCATTTTTCATCAGTCAGTAATAAAGTATGAGCAGTAGCTGAAACAGTATTAGTAGTATATTTATTATTGTTACCTTGGACGAGGATGTG
Organism: Diplodus sargus; assembly: GCA_903131615.1. Taxonomy (NCBI): domain Eukaryota; kingdom Metazoa; phylum Chordata; class Actinopteri; order Spariformes; family Sparidae; genus Diplodus; species Diplodus sargus. Next base: position 7,971,911 of record CAEMYA010000025.1, read on the forward strand.
CACTGAGGTGGTTCTCGGTCGACTGCTTGTCTGGACCGCGCACACATACTGCCCTTCATCTGTCATGTCCACGTTTTCAATCTTGATGGTAAACTCCTCTTGATTAAGGGTCACCAGACTCACTCTTGGATCCACTGACCATTTGTCTTCTCCAGCATACAGTATACTTGATCGGTTTAGCCATGCTGTGTGTGTGACAATATCCCCCTGAGCACACCTGTAAAGAAAAATAAATTGCATTGAATGTAGGGCCCTTAGCCAAGTGGACTAAGTTATTTTAAGATTAAGCAATCAAAGAATCGACAAATGTGTGAAATACATATACAATGCTGTTGTTTCAAATACAATCAAGCAAAGTAAACATCTCGAATGCCAAGCTTGTCACAAACACCAATTACTTTACTCATTTACAGTAAATTGAGCCAATTTGTTATTCATTGCAAATTTTAGTCTGACTGGGTGGACAATCATCAAACTGATTAGCAAACCTTCAACCAGAGAGGAGGAACTAATCAGTGGAAGCAGCTGGTGTAGTATTGCAGACTCTGCTGCGCTCTCCATTGCACACAGTTTCCACCACTGCAGGAAAGGCTCACTTATACTTCTAGAGGCTGAAACTGTACCTTAAAGCAACAGTTCATCCAAAAACAAAAAGGTCTCTGAAAGAGAAAAATTTATTTGAAAAGACATTATTTACACCCTCAATTTGCGATCAAGCTTGTGCACCGACTTCAGATGGGTTTTATGTTATGTTTTACTGTTTGTTTTACTGTTTGTTTGTTTCTCATAAAAAGAAGGTAATTGTAACAGTTGAAAAAACATTCTGATCTCATCAGCATGGGATATGAATTGCATCTGAGTCATTAGGAAACATGTTAACAGTTTGCTTGAAATATTGACAATTTTTTCAATAAGCATGGTAACTAGACACATTGTACCTATGCAACTACAGCTCTCAAGCAATCATTAGGTCTCTTTTGTTAATGTTCCCACACCCTTGGTTTGCGACATTCAAAAGTGACTGAGACTACAAGTTGACAACTGCACTTCTGTACCTCATTACAGTCACAACAGATTGATTTCACCAGTCACAAAATTCTGCTTTGATACAGGAGCTGGGTCACTGAGTTTTCTACAGAGCAACACATCTGCTGTATTTTCGTGACAAACCTCTGGATCTCACAAAGCTGTAGGAGGGAAAAAAGTCTCACTAACAAGACATTCATACTTCATACACATGTGCCTTTTGGCTGCCCAATACTATTTATATTGTGGGTTTCTTTAACTTTCAGTAGCCTAATATTCTGATGTACTCAAGAGCAGGACAGTTTAGAATGGTAGCATTGTTACAGGAACTCAACATTTTGCAGCTGAAAGACTGTAAGCTCCATTTACACTGTCAGAGCTTTTGTTACAGCATCAGTCACTTCCACTTCAGTGGCAGCAGTGGGGTCAATGGCATCCTTGGGGCATTTGTTGTGCTATGGTGGGGAAAGAAGACAAAAAACCAGTCTGTGAGAAAGTGCATGAGCGCGTGCATGTGTGCAAGTAGGGTTTTCAGCTCTAATGGCAACAGCAAATTAATTTCTCTGTGTTGTGAATGCAAGTCTTAACATTTATAACTAATACAGGAAACAGCACAGTATTAATTGTGCCTTCCCCGTAACTTATATAATAAACACAATATCTCTGCTATGACTGTTAAAATGATGATATAGGCATTAAAATGGTAACATAACTGCCCCTGAAAATCTTGTTCTAACCACCATTTATTTAACTTCTCACCCTGCTGCTGTGACAAATTCAAGGTTGACTCAGAGGTGAAACAGACTTGAAATTGTCAAACTGAGAGGGCAGCAAAACACTGCTTTTAAGTCTGGAGCCAAGTGACTCTTGGTGACTCTTTAGTCCCAATATATACTAGTTTTTTAACTACACAACCGTGTGGAGAACTGGCTACGTCATGAACGTAGTTGTTCACATACTTGCATGTATACTGGGCACCACGAGGTGGCACAAGTTAGCATGTTGTCCTTTTGATGTTCCTGCTGCTGCTGATGTGCTTACTGACTTCTGACCCTTTCACAGCCCAATGATGGGGCTACACTGCTTCTCCCGTTCATGTGTCCATTGCATATTGGGTATCCGCTGTGTTCATTTCTGGGAATGTGCACAACTGACACTCCAAATGGACGCAGGATATGTAATCCAACCATCATGTGTGATTGAACATGGTGTTAAAAGTATATATTCAACCTTGGAGTTGTCCTGGAGATTACGAGGAGGCATGCTTTCATGTACATGGATACTCACTCAAGAATAAAATCTGCTGTTTTGAAACGTGTCTTGGATGAGGTCCAACACACAACTTCTTTAAGAATGGCATATGTATTGTCAGCCTTAAAATCCTTGTTAGGCCATTGCCTAAAGAGACATGTCCCCACCAATAACAGGGTGCATATAGCATATAACAGGGTTAATACAAAAGAGCTCAAGGACTCTATCTCAGCAAAATACACATTGCATACAAATTTTATGTACAGTTAGTAGTAGTACATTTAGTACATTTAGAACAGGGGTTCCCAAACTGCAGGGTGCCGTGGCCCACTTTAAAATCTGAAAATCTCTCGCGGCCTACCCAACAACTCTGATCAACACACAAGACTTAAGATGAATTATTTCTTCTTTTATTTCATGAAATAAACGGAGAGTCAGCAGCTGGATTTTGCCCCCCAATTAAAATTCCCCCGTCAAGAATGAAATATAAGATAAGTTCTGGCTTTCAAATAGGTCAGATAAATGAAGAATAACAGGTAATTTAAATCACATGATTTTGTTTTATTAGTTGTGATTATTTTGTTAATCAAAATATTTAACCATAAATATTTAATGGTAACTTAAAACTTAATTACAAAATAGAAAATGACCTCTCGCAGCCGACCTGCAGTACCTTCACTGATTTAGAAAATTACTGTATATCTTGTCGCTGGAAGGGAACTTGCCACTGAAGTCACTACAAGTGTCTTAGTTTTAGTACTGAAAAGACAGGATATCACTTTACTTCCACATACTAAATTGAATGAGTCAAATCTTACATCCCTGGTGTCTCATTAGCAGTAGCTTCTAGTCTTAAACTACTACTTTTTTCCAGCCCTCTCTCTACTTTCCCGTTGTCCTTTCACTATTAGTCTGTCTTTGAAAGGAAGCAAGTCGAGCTGAGTTTTACCATGGCAACAGTATACTAGCTACCACCATTTTATTTTCCAAAAAAATACAACACATTTTTGACAACAAAAAAAAGGTGAGCATGTGAGATATGAAGTGCATCCAGGGGTAACAATACGTCATTAGGAACCACTAGTAGGCAGACAGGCTATTGTGCAACAGAAACTAAGGCTAAATTTGTGAACAATATTTAACAAAAAGTCCTGATCACATGACTTTTGAAAGGCCCAGTAATCCTCCTGTTTACTTATTACACTTCAAGGTCGGAGCGCTGGTCAGTGCCTCATACTAAAAGAAAAACAACACAGCCTTCAGTGGGTTTTGTTTAATTTGAGACGGTCAGTGACATAGTTGAATGTATCCTGGCACCGTGTTTACAGTGCCCTCCAGTTTCCAATTCATGAGAAACTCTGTGCAGTCATGTTGTGTGAGTGGGTGTGATGCCTCTTTGAGTGAGATGAAAGAGTATGAAACAAGCCATAAGATATAAGATTGCAGTTGCTGATCTTTTGATAGTAAAATGAGTAGCAAAGAGGACGAAAGAGAGGACGAAAGAGAGAGTTAAAGAAGCTCCAGTGCCTATTTTGTTAATGTTTGCAGTGCAGACTACATTAACAACGTTTCTCAATCCACATACCATACATACCATTTATTCCCACCTTATCACTTCTGCACAGATGGCAAACAAAATTGAATCCACAAAAAATGTCAATCCTCTCAAAAGCATGAAAGGAGGTAGGGAAGGGGAGATGTGAGATTGGGAGGTGAAACTGCAACTATAAGCAAATATTTTTTTCCATTCACCTCCCTGTGTGCTTTCTGACAGTAACGTGCAGATCATTAAAAATACATGACACTTTTTTCTCCACAATTAGATGTCGGCAGTAGACTTTATTTACACTGTGGATCAATTGAGTTAATGTTTAATGCAATGTCATCAGTAGCTCTGCTTCCAGGAATACAACCTTCATCTCTTTTAACATGCAGTCCCTGAAGAGACCAGAATTTCCTGCTAATGACTCAGATACACTTGAACCGCAGATGTTTATCGACCGCGTTTCAAATATTACCATAAAAAGAACAAAATGTTTTCCCCATTCCCAATTTAATGCACTGTCGTATTGGTTCAGAGATTACTTGTTTCATGGGCAGAGTTCTGCTTACCTGCCATTCCAGTCTCTGTAGGTTTAGGTTGATTTAGTGTGATAATAATTGAGTATTAATGTGTGTTATTTCAGAGTAACAGTTACCTCTTTGAAGAGCTGGGAAAACTGTCCCTCAGAATAAATCGAGACATTTCATCTCATTCATATTGAGTGATTTTGTTAGATACATGTTCAGATTGTTCAGATACGGGCATTTTTGCCTTTAACAACATTTCATGCGCTCATTGATGGCATTTCCCTTTCTATTCACTTCTCTGTACCTGAGATTGCTTCATCCTTTAACACACACTGACCACATTGCATCATTTAAATATGTATTTTAGCCCTGGAAATTTGCCATTGCATGGAACTGAGCTGTATATTCAGTCCAAAGACACACATTTTTTTACCTGACCAGAGAGTTGTGTCAAATTATCATTATTCAACACTATTCTCTTGCAACATTTGTCTCTTTTCCTAAAGTTCTGTCTGAATTAAGCAGTACGAATTATTTACCTAAGAGACACCTACTTCTGAAAAAAGAAAGGCCATCAATTCGACACACAGTTGAGGCAGTAATGTTACACACTTACATTCTGTACCTGAAAACAACACATTGTCTACTTTGAGCTCTTTCAGCACACAGATCAGTTAGCGAGATGGTTTGATGGTCTTGGCACAGGATTGAAGCACAGGTACCATACATTACAAACGTTTTGCACAGGGTCCTTGCCATACAAAGTTTAATTGGTTTGCATTACATTATTAATACAATTGTAATCTTTTATCAATTAGCTGAAATGTTGTGTCGTGTTTTTTCCTACATGTCCCTATATTTGTCAAGGTATTGTATCAGTTCTAAAACCAACACTATCCTGCAGGTTCCCTCGCTTTAGCATGGATGCCATTTACACTGGAGATGCTGGTGACATGTCCTCACCACTATTTTAAAAGGACAATTTTGTCCCGATCACTTTTTAAAGCATGATTTGTTAAAAAATAGATTTGATAGACTGATTAAGAAGAAGCATTCTGCAATATGTAAATTTTGCAAAGCGTGTTTAACAGAGACAGGAGGGACCACATCTACTTTCACCAGACATCTGGAGCGAAAACACTGGGAAAGTTAAGCAACTAGCTCTGATACTTAGTTAGCAGTAACATTAACCACCTCTCCAACCTCCTGTGACCAAACAGATTATGTGTGTAATTTATTATTGTGACTTATTGTGCATTCTTACATGTGCGGTATTAAGTTAGATAATAGGGATAGATTTTTGTAAGCCTCTGCGGACTTTATTAACCTGGTGAACACAGAGTGTAAACACATGCTAAGTACAGGTGGCTAGCTCTTTGAATTAGCAACCTTTTTTTTATTATTATTATTATATTTTTTTGGGCCTTTTTATAGCTTTATTGATAGAACAGCTGCAGATATGACAGGAAACAGGGAGAGAGAGAGGGGGAGTGACACGCAGCAAAGGGACCCAAGTAGCAACCTTTTGAACTGTTTGCCAATTGAATGGATTTGACTTCAGCTAACGAAAGGCTGTAGCATTGGTCGGCTCTGTTTGGATTTCAGTGTTTCCCGTTGAAAATCACCACCACCACCACCATGTGGTGATTTTCAGCGGGAAACACACACACACGCACACATAAGCTTGCTCCCTCTCGTGCCTACGTGATCAACGCGCAATGCAGCCTTATTTTATTATTATATATTTTATTTTATTAAATGTTTGATGTGGTATATGATGTGGTACATGTATGTATAATGTGTAATGTGGTTAACACGGTTAAGTCCTCTTCTGTGTGGCCCTATGAGGCTATCATGCCACTCCAGCTGCAGAATGGTTTAGGCTACAGATTCTGTAGAGAACAACATCAGACCTTATAGATTAGAAGTGTATTTTCTGTTAAGATTGGTTTTATTTCTTATCAACAATACACATGAGTTAGTTGGCTGACAGGAGGAGCAGGCATAGTGCTGCAGTTATGCAAAAAGATGAAGTCAAATACAGAGATGATCTGTTAATGTGTCATACTGGATTGGATTTAGGTTTCATAATGCAAAGACCTGACGTTTAGACTGTACACTTAATTTTCATATCACTTACAAGACAGTTTGTTGTGGTTGAATATGAACAGATGTCTTACAGATGTCTCTTTCCCTATTTTGCAGGTACTTGGAGTACAAAGCAGGACCTGCATCACTGGCGATGGCAGACACCACACAGCAGACAATATCTTCCTTTGCGCAAAGACAGGCTTCATATATTGATAAAGTGTGTTATAATTGAGATGCCATTGCACACATCAAGGTGACAGAATCTTGTGATCACCAGTTCTTCCTCTTGTTAATGTACAATTTGAAGTACAGTTTTGTAAACTATTTTTATTTTGCATTTGATTTAATGCATTTTTTGGTGCACCTGCGTGTGTGTTTATGTATATTAATTACAGCATTGTGCTTATAATGGCCTTGTTCGAATAAATATATGGCATCATTGGCCTTTGAATGATATTTGGTCTCAGTCTTGAGCTGAACTAGTCTTGGTCTTGACTTGGTCTGTCTTGGTCTTGGTTTTGTCTTGGTCTTGATACTCTCTGGTCTTGGTAGTGTCTTGGTCTCACTTTAGGCGGTCTTGACTACAAGCAAGCCACCATCGGTGGGCCTCGCCAAACCTCACTTTGAGACCAACATTTCCCAGGGGCGCACAGGTGAGTGCAAGTGCATTTGCTATTTACATTACCTGTCATGAAAATGAAAACTGTCTGGGTCTGAAACTAGCAATGACCTTTGCATAGAACACAAATTAACATTTGATTTTTGCTAATGTGCACCTGAGTGAAGCAATGTTTTTGAATCTAGGAACACATGAATATTAGTTCAAAAGCACACATACAATTGTGCTAAAATGACCATTACAGGCAGACACTGCCAACCAAAAGCTGCTTTTACTATTATGTTCCACTATGATAAGTGTAAGCCTTTCTTGCAGCCTTAAAAACCTTGACTTAAGACTCTAAATACTCCAAAAATACTACAGAAATTAGATTTCCACCACCCATTTGCTGTAATCTTTAATAACAGCAACAATCCACCTTCACAGAAATCTACTTTTGGCAGAAGTATTCCTTTTCATTCACCACTTCGAAGCAGTCTCTTGTTTAACAGAAGGTCAGTTAAATGTTGGCCAACAATTGAAGCACAATTGACAAAAAAAAGGCATTTTGAAAGTATGATGAAAGTGACAAGATAGCAAACATAACTGATGTGGCTGAAAATGTTCTAAATCATTTTCATTTGTTTGTGTGTATTGCTCAAAGCTGTTATGACTTAAAATTCACTCATTTTACCATTTATGAGAAGATAACACTACCACACAGAGGACGGAATACTTCCAGAATCCAGTAATAATTTGATCATCATGGTGTACATCCCTGTGCTATGAGTAGGCATTCATGTTTCCCATCTCTGTGAAAAAGCAGATCAGCGGACCAATGGAGAAAGAGCCTGGTGAGCTGCCTAATGTCTTACCATAATCACAATGATTTAATAAGCCTCACCAGTAATGCTGATGAGGCCATTAATCAGTCCAATCCATGCGTTCAATAGGCAATGTTTCTATGTCAACATACTTATCTCCATCTAACAAGGTAACGTGAATGAACTTGGCTACCATGTATACTTATCGCTGTCAAGCTAGTATGTAAGTATTGGCTGCACTTCCCCTGCTATTCTTGTGGCACTAGCTTGCTAATAACTAAATAAGGATGATGTACCTAACCCTAACCTACCACCTAACCCTGTGCAAAGCCCCATTCGTATGCAATAAGTGCAAAAGGCAGAGTGCATGCTGGCAGACAAGGATTTGTAGCAATGGTATGTATGTAGAAAGACAGGTAGCTTGTCCAATCTTGTCATTATAGGCCAAATAAGACAATCGGATGGGCTTCTTAGAGTCCTGCAACCTTATTTACTGTTTGTTTCAGAGATTTGAATGATTGATCACTGTTGGGATGTGATAAGATTTTCCACAAATATCACACAAAAAATAATTCTCGAATAACTTCGACCAGTAAATACATTTGGGGGAAATAAAAGTGGCCTCTATGAAGAAAATGCAAGTGATTTCCTGCAATTTTACAAAATATTGATACTGAACAATTCTTATTTCTTATTTCTTATTTTAACCAGGTAGTCCCATTGAGATCAAGATCTCTTTTAAAGAGAGACCAGACCAAGGTAAAACCCATATCAAAGTCACAACATCTAAAATCATTGATATGTTAAGGCTCTTTGCCCTTGGTTACATTAGAAATCATGGCAGTTCTATAAAAAACCTCTTATGGTAATAAGATGACATATATAGTACAGTATTAAGGAGGCACTGTGTGAAAGGCGTGCAGTGTGAGATACATTAAAAAGATTGCTGAAGGTGTCGCTGGCTTATTGCCAGTCTCTTAAGCTGAATTTTGGCTCAAGCAATGAATGAGGATGCCTTTGTTTTTGACTGGGGCCATGCAAATTGCCGGACTGCTAAGTCATGGTCAAGATCGAGGTGATGCTATGTGAACTTGCTTGTTATTATGCGAGAAAAACAAGTCAGCTTCATGCCTGTATCTACCTTAATTTATCACTGATTTAATGCATTACCCAATGAGCACGCTAAGTGACACAAAAACACACCTGATGTTGCGTGACAACAAGTGCATGCTGGCTTTGACTTATGGCTAAATACTGGTGAAGAGAAGAGTAGTGTGCTGGTTAAATGCACAGGGTAATGCCTGCACACCAGTGTTAATTTTGTTAACAAAAACTGTGACAAAAAATCTTCCTAAACAACCTTTTCTTTCATTACGTGCTAAAATCAGATATCTAATAATAAAAAACTACGATGAAATGCATATCTTTTTGTTGACTATAATGTTAGTGGTGGACTCTTGGATATTTGACAGTGATGGGAATAACGGTGTTAGAATAAACAGCGTTACTCACGCCGTTTTTCCGTTTTTTCAGTAAAGGGTAATCTAACTAATTACTATTTCCATCATTACAACGCCGTTATCGTTACTGAAAATTAAATGTGTCGCATTACAAACTGAAGCTACTCATTGAAGCTGTTGTCATCTGACTCGGCTCTCAGCCACAGAAGCTGTAGCTTTGGTGAGGGAGGAGGGAGGGGCGAGACAACCGCATAAGTGATGATGATTGGCTCTCTAAGGCAGAGTGAGAGTTCGTAAGCCAATCAGAGGCAGTGTTCAGTTTACACACAAACAACACACGCACACAGCAGCCTCTCACACAAAAAAACTAGCAGAGGTAAGCTGCAGCAAGGCGAGTCCGGAGGGAAAGTTAATGTTTTCAAAGTGGAAGTGCAGACACCACTTTAATCTCCGTGTCCGTTGTAAGCAACTCTAATTTATTGAAGCATCTCTTAGTGGCACACGCTTCTACAACACTAGTGGCCAAAAACACCGTTGTTGACACAGTTGATGATGATAGCAGGCCAGGTGTGGCTAATGTGAGCTCTGCTAACAAAGAAGGACACAGAGCCGTCCAAGCAGCTAAACCTGGATTTTTCTGCTCCAGCTTCACAAAAACTTGTGACACAGACTGAGCTGAATTCAATGATAGGCAGGTATGTTGTTGAGAACATGCTCCCGCTATCAACAGTTGAATCAGACTCCTTCAGAGCCCTCATTGGCGAAATACCAGGGAGATCTGATGCCAGTCCGCCATGCAAGAAAGACATTTTCTAAATACATCGATGCCAAGTATGCTAAAATGAATGCCAAGCTCAAAAGGGGGGATAAAAACCTAATAGTTACTTTTCCTGCTAACTAGTTAATTTTATAGTGGAGTAATTCCGTTACTAACTCAGTTTTAGGAGAAGTACCTAGTAACCCAACACTGATATTCAAACAATAAAAACATTTTTCCTACAATTCTGTGTCTAGTCTGTCTGTCAAAATACGACCAATAGATCCTTGTTGTTGGTTGACGTGTGCAAAATCAGTGCAGCAAAGGGAGACAGAGAGGCAACCTGTGATTGCTTATTAAGTGGAAAAAATACGAACAACCTAGGACAGCTCCTATTATTAGTGTGTTTGCTAACTTAACTGCAAGTTCTAAAGTAAGGTTTTTGCACACTTGAAGTCACTGAAATCTGTCATTATATTTGCACATTACAGCTACTCAGCATGGGAATATCAGAGCCAATTGGATTTCACAGATCAATCAGTCACCTTTTACATCCAAGGCCAGAGGCTTTGCCATTCTTTTCCGTAAGACTACCTTTTCATTTTCACTTATTCACAATTGACCCAAATGGCAGGTTTATAATTTTAACTAGGCATTGACCACACCAAATTTCACAGCATCATATTACCAGACCATAGTCCTGTCAATCCCCAACCTTCAATGGTCCCTCCCTAGGCAAGCCTATAGCTGGCTTTTTAACCACTTTTTGCTCACAGACCAGGAATTTGGAGGAATACATCATGACGCATGTCTCGCAGTTCCTTGAGACCAACAACAATGGCAAGGTGAATGAATCCATATGATGGGAAACACTCAAAGGATATATCTGAAGACTAATAATTTCTTGTGAAGCAACATTGAAAGTGACTAAGTAAGGTAGATTGGAAAGCAAGGTAGATTGAAAGTGATTGAGGTATTTTGAGGAATACATAATGGCACATGTCTCGCAGTTACTTGAGACCAACAACAATGGCGAGGTGAATGAATCCATACAAAACTTAATCAGAGACGCTAAATTAAACTGGCCGGATGCTCACAGATTTAAAGGATATGAACAAACAATTTAGTGAGTTCTATTCAGAAAAGTATACCTCCAAATCAACAGTTACAGAGAATGACCTTGATCAGTTTTTGGATTTCCTTCACTTCCCACAACTGGATGCAGCTTTCGGGGACAATCTGGACTTGGATTTTCCCACCGGAAAGGAAGCTAGACCAGATCGGTTTGGGCTACAGTTTTTAAAAGCTTTCCGAGTTGTCCTTGTACCTATATTGTTGAGAATGATCCGAGATACCTTTAAAAACAAAAGGCCCCCCCCACTCTCAGTGAAGCAAATATTTGTGCTTTATTAAAAAAATATATATGGACAAGGTGATGGATGGGCTGCATTACTCAAAAACAAAATTGAACCGCATCATCCCATCATCAATCAGTGTCTCCTGATTGAGATACTCGTTACTCTGCCGTAGCATGACTAGCACATCTTTTCTGGTTTTGCCATATATTATACAACTTTTGGACTACAATGCTACAATGCTTGGACCACCCTGCTTTGTGTATTGGCTCAAGGAGATGTCCATTATAAAAATGGAAAGACTGCTATTGCACACAAATAAGATTTGACAGAATTTGGGGACCATTTTTGGCACAGTGTCATATTACCCCGCATCCGTAGGGACCTTGACCTACGTGGCTACATGAGTGAGGTGTTTAACTTGATTCATTTATTCATGTCACTTTACCTTGCTCCCGAGAAGTTACTACTGTGACAACATTCTGAAAAGATTATTTTGTTATTTTGTGAACTGTCTGGCAGCCTTTTGTTCTGTGTTGTTCTGTTGGTGTTCCACTTGGGGTTGTAGTTTCTTTGTATTGTTTTGTATGTCATTTCATTATATTTAGGGGGCCAAGTCCGAGGGGCCGAGGGAACGCGTATGCAAGCATACGAGTTTCCTAGGACCAGCGGTGCTGGGAACCATATTGTAATTTTAAAGATTTTTATTTTTATTTTTCTCCGGCTAAAAGTGGTGCTGCAGCCTAAACCATGCAAGAGAGGGCGGTGCAATTTGGAGGATTGGTCCAGACTCCTGTGAATATCTCAGACACAAAAAACTATGTATATCCGCCAGCAGGGGGCGCTATAACAGAGGAAAATAAGTTTTTGCCTATAACTCCCACACCGTATGTCGTACATTCAAAATGTATCCCAAGATTCCCTGAATGGAGCTGAATCACTTTGCGATTGGCCACGCCCACTTCCGGTTAGAAAGTGTTTTCCGCAAAAACTGGAAAACTTTTTCGAACTTCTCCTTGGGATTTTGTCCGATCTGCGTGAAACTTAGCACGTACACTCTTCAGCTGGACCTCATCTAAATTTATTGAAATAATTTTGCTGTGTCGAAAAATGCGCAAATTATTCACAAACTAATTTCTGTAGCTAGCTACAAAAATGTAAACTGTTTGATATCTCGGTCAAACTAAATGCTATTAACACCAAATTTGAGATCCTTGGTTGCCATGAGACTGGGAAAGGATGAGCTGATTTTTACCAAATTCGGTCGGTATGATGCAGGGCCAATTCTGAGGCCATATCTTGAAGGTGGTTATGACTGCTCAATGTGGGCATGGCTTATTACAACATGAACAACAAACATTAATTTCAGCCAAACTATTATGCTGAGAGCTTTGAAATGTATATGGTACATAAAGAATAGGACACCGTTCTTCCATTACAAAAATTGCACATGTACTCCACTAGGTGGCGCTATAATGGATGTAATCACGTTTTTGCCTGTAACTTCCACATTTTAAATAACACATTCACAAACCTTATATCCATATGTTCCCTGAATAGAGCTGGGTTTTCTGACATAGGACACGCCCAGTTCTGCTGCACATTTCGCTCGCTAAATCGCCACATATGCAAAACCTACTTTTTCGAACTCCTCTGTGGGATTTTGTCCGATCTGCTTGAAACTTGGCACGTACACTCTTCAGCTAGACCTGGTCTAAAGTTGTCAAAAGAATTTTGCTTGGTCAAAAAATGCGTAAATTATTAACGAACACATTTCTGTAGCTAGCTATAAAAATGTAAACTGTTTGATATCTTGGTCAAACTAAATGCTATTAACACCAAATTTGAGATCCTTGGTTGCCATGAGACTGGGAAGGAATGAGCCAAATTTGGTGAATTTTGGCCACTGGGGGGCGCTAAAAATATGGCAAGTTTATATCTCTTGAACGGCTACACCGATTTTTACCAAATTTGGTCGGTATGATGTAGGGCCAATCCTGAGGCCATATCTTGAAGGTGGTCATGACTGGTCAATGTCGGCGTGGCTTATTACAATAAATCCAAATCGGCACACATTCAGCCTTTTGCACTTCCAGTGCACTTCCCATTACAGCGAATACCACGGCTCAGACGTTGGCCTGTGTCCTCACTTTTGCCCAGAGCCCGTCATCCTTCAGGGCCAACTTCCATGGGCTCTGTGCACGGGGTCTGAGTCACGCAGGGGGCCTTGGCCCCCGTTCATAACTGCTTGCAGTTCTAGTTTGTAATTGAAATTTGTATTCAAAAAATGATTGGACTGTAAATCTATGTTGATGGACCTTGACAGTTTGTACAAGCACATAGAGCCACCATGGTTGTATAAATGAAGAAGAGAGTGTCCCTTGTAGAAATTCTACCGAAGGAAGGACAGTGAAATCCCAGTTTTGGACACCCATCAGTGGACAAATACATCAGAGAGGAATCCACAAAGACTAACAAAATTTAAAATCATATTACTTTAATCAACTCTATTGGGTGTCTTAAGATCCAAGGCACCAGCATTCTCCTCCACACATCCAAGAGCATCAGACTTTGTATCTCTGTGATATAACAGTATTGCCATGTGTTCAAAATGATTGAGTGAACTGTGTTGGCCAACAGGAATAACATATGTGAACTATAAAACTGATTCCTATTTCCACTCCAAAAGCAGCAGTGGCTGCCTTTCAAGCAGGAAGTCAACATTATTTAGTCGACACAGGCGTGATTAAGAGCTGAAACACTTGAGAGTAATAAATAGTTGTTATATATAAGCTTGGACGTGTTCCAGAGAGCGTTAGTCTTTCAAACAGTCAACTCATCATTGCTGCCTTCCATCCTTGTAGTATAACTGCTGAGTCATTTGTACATCTGCTGTGCTGTCCCATGTTGCCAGTTAGCACAGATTTGCAGTTAGTTACCTGTGTCAGTTCGGCTCAAAGCAGTCATTGAACAAATAAGCAGAATGTGAAAGAGACTACTGTGTTGAATGAGGCTACAGGATGAATTACCCACTGTTTGTGTTGCTTACTGGGGTCTCGGTAATGATTTCTCCACATGCAAGCATTAGACTGGCTGACTAAAAAAAGGCTGTGACTGTCAAAGAGAAAGATTTATTTTTTGGCACTGAAGTACACCAATATAATGGTGGAAATTAAGGGTGCTCTGATTAGGATTTTTGGGGCCAATCACCAATCACTGGAAGTAGTACCGATCACCAATCACCGATCTATAGGATGTTTCTTCACTTAATTTTCATCTTTAGTTATTATAGTAATATAAGTTATTAATGTAAAAGTAAAGCTCAATTTTAGTCTTTTCACACTGTCAGCATAGTAACAGCTCTCTCCACAAATGTGTTTAAAACTGATGCAAAAAGCCAAACTGACACCACCTATATTAATAGGGTTGTCATGATTACAATAATAAGTCGGATATCAACATCACAATCTTAACTTTCGAATTCCAAGGTGGAATCGAGGATTCCAAGCCACGAGGGAGAACAACAAACGCAGCATGTCATAGTGTGGCGAGTGGATTCACATTTGTGGTGAACACAGGTTTTCCATTTTATTTTCAATTCAAGCTAACGTTAACCGAAACGTAACCGCCATAACCTATAATTAATTAAATGTCAATCTTTGCTTCCGTGTGCTCCTCCAAATAAAGATTTCTTGCCATTTGAGGATCATGATGGCCAAGCAGTTGGTCGATTTTTTTTGGTATTTGTAAGCTGGAGCCTTTAACTCCTGCTTCCTTTTCTCGCAATGCTGTTCAGCTCCTCATTTACTTTATAACATTTTCATCTGATCTCACTGTTGTGGATGCACGTCTCTAGATTGTTAATGCACTAGGGGTCAAGCAAGGTCATTGGTCAAACAAATTTCCCAGCAAGCCTTCCCTTTGTCACTTTCGGGATGAAAAACAACCAAATGAAATATATGGTGTATAGCCTAAGCCTATATATCAACGGACATTTCCATAGCCAGAGGTAAAATATAAATAGATAAAAAATAGGTTGTAACTGAAATACCAACTAGGTTTAGTGAATTATAATCAGGGAAAGTTGTTTATATAGGTGCTCGCTTAACAATTTATGTAAAGGTTGATACATTTGGAACTTTTAACCTGGTTGATAGATGGTAGTAATTGGAAGAATGGTCGGCTGATGAGGAGGAAAGCCTGGTCGGTGTAAACAAAAGTGTCTGACTGGCCCAACAAGGCGATGGGATTGGTCAGTCCGTCCGATCGCCACTGTCTAATGCTAATTAGAAAATGTTGCAAGCTTACAGCAAGAACAAAAACGTATATGATGCAAACAGCAAAGGTCATGCTGATGTTAGCATTTAACTCAAGCAGACTTTAAAATGTCCATTATCCACGGTATCTTTGACCATCCGTAGACAAAGATGCCGTGGAGAGTGGCCATCCCCCTGACCAGCCAGACTGCCTAAGGGAGAAGAGGGGAGAGATCCAGCATGGGAGCCATGCTAATGCCATTTGGACTTATGGCTGCTCCTGGCTAATGTTGACCTGTCTCCACCATAACATCCTGGGTCAAGCTGGTGTATTTGATAGGTTGACCGGTGTTTCAGACACAGAGTGCATGTCTACAGAGGGACGAGGAGAGGTGGACTCTGTGTTTACGCCATTGAAGCTTGGTGTTCACACAGTAGCCCCATTCACACGTTTTAGTGCAGGGATCCTGCGCCAATTCTCCGCACCCTCCCCTGTGTGAAAGTCTCAGATGCAGCGAGGGGTGAAATATCGCTTCAGCGCTGATACACCTCAGGAGATAGTATTAGAGATGCAGCATAGGCGAACTAAACCTGTGTAAATTGATAAGCCGGCACTGAGAGCGGGGACGAGTCAGTCTGACAGTCTGATAATTACACAGGTCTGTCACTCAACAAAATAAAGATAAATGTCCCACAAAGCAACGTTACATGACCAAACAAAAGTAACGTAGTAACTGTAAGTGTCTTTGGCAACTTGTATGAGGAAAAAAATACCGCAGTTATACCCTCCTGAGACCTAACAATTCATTTTTGTATTGTAACCGAAATAAAACTATTCATTCATTCATTCATTCATTCATTCATTCATGTTGTACCTTAAAAGAGGACAACTGGAGCTTTAAAATGACACCACATTCAGGGGGTTTGGCCTTGCCAACTTGCCTATGCATGTATTTTCAAAATGGCTGCCGTCCCAAAAAGCACATTTTATGGGAAAAAGAAAGGTATGCATGATATTCATAATTTTTTTTTTTTAATTTTTTTTTTTCAATTGTTTTAAGTAAGTAAACATCTCAGGAATATTTGAGTGAGTTTTCAGAGCTGAGCTTATTTATTTTCATTTGAAAAACAGCTAGTTTATAAATGTCCTCTGTACTGGACGTCAGGACTTTGTACTTATGTTTGTTTCACATTTGTTCAGTAGACAGCTCTATGACGGAGGCAGAGAGGATTCCTAATAGAATCATTCAGTGAGATTCAGACATACACCAGGCAGCCATATCATTATGACCACCTGCCTAATACTGTGTTGGCCTCCTTTTGCTGCCAAAACAGCCCTGACCCGACGATGCATGGACTCCACGAGACCCCTGAAGGTGTGCTGTGGTATGATGAGTCGTCTAGCTATCACAATTTGGACCTTATCAAACTCGCTCAAATCCTTATGCTTGCCCATTTTTCCTGCTTCTAACACCTCAACTTTGAGGACAACATGTTTACTTGCTGTCTAATATAGCCTACCTACTAACAGGTGCCATGATGAAGAGATAATCAGTGTTATTCACTTCACCTGTCAGTGGTCCTAATGTTATGCCTGATCGGTGTAGATCTATCAGAGGCTGATACCATGAATTGTCAAACATCTATAAAGAAAATACAAAAGTTTCAGGTGTAATGGTTACAAAAAGATACATCTACCTTTGCTATTTGTTTTATATTTGGTGTACTGGATGATTCCAGTGGAACTTTCCATGGACATACTTTCATTTTAAAACGTTATTTATGCCGAGGGTGTTGGCTCAATATGCACTTTTACAGCAGAGCCAATTCCCAGTCACATCAAAAAAATAAAAGGTAAATGTATACAAAAACATTTTTAAAAAGTGAATGGGACGGAACAATAAACAATGGGCAGAAGCAATTGTTCCTAAATTTGTTACTGGATCGAGTGAATGAGGAGCATGTATTCAAATGTGGTGGATATTCAAGTATTTTATGGGTTTCAGCAATGGCCGGGGCAAAATGGCCAGCTTGTGCCCCGTTTAACACAACCCTTGGGACTACTTTCAGTTACATGTATGAAATTTGGTCCACATGTGTATCGCACTCAGACCCTACATAATATGTCTTGGTGCCATGACCTAAACCCAACAGGAAGTTGAGAAAGCTGAAAGAGAGCAAGGACTCCAGCTGTTGGGACGTGGACAGCAGCTCCTCAAATTATTGTCAAAACTCTACATAGCTATTCTTAATTGAGCTGGACACAAAGCTAAGCCAGGGATAGAAGTACCCCTGTGAATAATGTTAAAGCTCTCGCTGCTCTTCACATCAGGCCAAATTTGCTGGATCAGTCACTTCCACTTGTCCTGTGTAAACATTTTTGCACAGCTTACAGAAAATGCAATAAATCAGATGATCACGGACTAGAGGACTTCCCCTCCCTGCAATGGAACAACCGAACTAAACTAAATGAAAGGGGCTCTTAAGTATTAAATGTGCTACTGGTTTAAACGTGTACAGCCCATGTGCAACGTGCAGGAGTCATTCAGTTCATTTATCAGCCCGCTGAGGCTAAAAATCATCAAAGGCCTGATAGTTATCTTTATCACAGCTTGGTCTCTGATGAAAAGGAACAAAACTTTTAAAGATTTGAGACGTGAGACAAGAGACTCACAATTTCATCAAAAAAAATACCCTTCTACTGCAAAGGCGGTTAACAGAATTTACAGTAGATAATGCCAAATAGGAATCGATGATGTGATTGTTTAATAGTGAGCCACTCTGATCAAATATATTTATTAAGTCTATCAAAAAGTTCATCAGTCTGAAGTATTTATATAGATCTTTTAGATTTTATAGTTGTAGAAAACTTAATGTGCACGTCTTCCATACCTACAGGAGCTTATTCAGACTTTTCTGAGAGGAGTTGAGAAGGTGGCATGGGGTTAGCATTTCTTCAGGATAAAATGTTGGCAGCTAATATTTCTGCAAACCACGAAAACTACCATATCACATTTACATTACTCTAATAATCACAACAACAATAATAATAATAATAATAATAATAATAATACTGATTACTATTATTATTGTTATTATTATTATTATTATTATTATTTTAAAAACTAGTATATTTTCTTAACCCAAACCAAGTGTTTTTGTGCTAATGTGAAGTTTCAACATATCAGTGGTTTGCAATTAAAAAAAGTAAATTGCAGACATGTTTTCTGACGTTTTTGTTGTAGGTCTGTTTGGCCATATGAGCTGTAAATAGTGACAACTAATAACACAGAATATAAAGTGTGTTATGCAGTAGGACACACAGTGCAAAGTGAACGTGTTTTTGCTGTGACGCATATTCCTTTGATACTAAAAGGAGCTATTAGCAAGATCCAGACAAAGATGTCTATAAACAGCCATTGCAGGAATATCTACTGCTAAACAGCCAGGGACCGCCCATCCGTTCTTGTAATAGAATGTCTGGTGTGGGAGGGAATAGTGAGTCACTCTAGCCTCTAGTCTGCCTCAGAAGAGGACGAGGAAGTCGAGCTGGCTGGAGGGAATGGCTACGGCATAGAAGTTACAGCCTCTGTAAGTTTGTAAGCAAGCAAAAGCATCAAGATATAAAATTGTTAGTTTTATACACAACTAAATTGATTGATTGATTGATTGATTAATTGACTGATTTATTCACTGATTGATTGTTTCATTCATTCATTCATAAATTTTAAATAAAAAATATTTCTCTGAACCAAACTAATTGCCCTCTTGCACATTTGTCAGAATTCCAGTCCAGCCATCCTCAGCATTTCAAATGATGGTATATATATATTTATGGTCTTGTCTGTTGCAGCAATTAGCCGTACACTAAAAGGGAGCGTGTAAAAAGGATTTGGTGCCAGCTTTACCCAAATCTGGTACTGGTTGTTTAGTGTGCCTGCTTACACAGACAGGTGTTACTCTAACAAAATGAGCTTTTCTCAGAATTTAGTATCAATGTAACCCTCCACCTTTTATTGATCCATCCATCCATTGTCTGTAACCGCTTTATGCCTATTATGGAGTCGCAGTGTTTTTTTTTCACTGCAGCCAATCCCAGCTGTCTCTGGGCGAGGGCAGGGTACACCCTGGACAAGTCGCCAGCTCATTGCAGGGCCCTCACTGATGGCAGAGGCCGCCAGGCAAGGTGCCAACTTCTGATCACTGGCCGACCAGCTCTACCCACTGAGCTACAGCCGCCTCTACCTTTTATTCAGCACTTACTATATAACAAAATAATGCAACTGAGGAATGGTGAGTATGTGGGGAAATAAATGCATAGTAATAATAATCATTTCAGTATTTACAATTTTACCGACTTGCAATGATTCATTTGCATAAAAATACATGACATATCGCATCAATAACAAAAAGGGTTGAACTAAACATTGAGAACTGGCAAAATACTGGTCCCAATGTGCCTGGGTGGGAACTACAAATCACTCCTTTAAGCTACTCCCTGAAGCACAATGCTTGCATTACAATAATATTGCATTACAATAATAAATACAATAATTGCATTACAACTTATTGTTAAAATAAGGTCTTACTGTATTTGTCTCCTTTCAAAGTTGGACAAATGAGTTGCTATCAGCCATCCATGCATATTTATTATTCAGCTATACTCATTAAAAACTTTGAAAGAACTCAAAACAAACTCATCTGAAAACTGTTAAAGAAAAATGGTCTGAGTTTGAACACCTCACCAAATTACAGTCAGTGTCAGATTGATGCTTTAGCTCCAATTCATTGGACTCTGGACAGCTGCACAGATGCGGACACATGAAGGTGCCTTTGGCAAACAATACCCACCAGCCTTGCATCAACTTATTAAGTAACAGAGTTCAAGGAGGGTTGTGGGGCTGGTGATCAAAAAAAAAAAAAAAATGAAGCATAGTGCAGCTCTCATGTCATGCTGGGGCATTTTAGACCGTCAAAGTTTGGCCCGGGTCATCTGTCAAGTGCACATGTCAAAAATCATTCAGCTCAACCCTGACTGCTGATGACTATATGGTTTGTTCACAGCTCTATCTCTATGTGCATTTACTAATTTCTGAAAGACATAGGTATTCTCAAGTAGTTTTCCACACTTATGTATGAAAACACTGAATACTGATTAATATAGAAATTATATACAGTATGGAACAGAATTATCTTGGTCCAAAGGAAGAAAAAAAACCCTCTCCCACAGTGGCTGCTCACATACACTAAAAACACGTAGGGCCTTAGAGCGATTGTCCCTTTGTCCCTTCTGGCCTACTGTTGGAACATAGGGGAATCAGTGAGTTTTACAATGATAATACACTAAAGATTTAGACTATTTTATTCCATTTCCGCGAATAGGTCTCCTTAAATTTTGTGTTCCTTAGTGTTTCACAGTGAATATGCCTTCCACCTTGCCTGAAGTAAAGAGCATTTGTGAACGTAACCTGATGAAAATTAGCACATCCAGTGCATAATTAATTGGGATATTTTTTAATGTACACTGTAAAACCTAAAAGTACATCTTACTAAAAGAAATAAGTAGACATAACTTAAATCTCAAAAATCGTTGGGGTTACTTATTCACCTGAATTAACTGAACTTGAAAAATGATACTTGATGTAATAACGCTTTTGTTTTGAGTGCTGCTCAAATATGGAACATTTTAAGTACAACTTATTTAACTTAAGTGTAGCTATATCATTTTTATTAAACTATATAAGGTACACTTTCTGTAAGTAATTTTCATGGCTATGTCTATTATTTATAATTATTTCTGTTGATTATGCAATGCCCAATAAAAACAAATCATTTCTGTGACATAATTTGAATGATCACAGTGGAAAGATTTAAAGTTAATCACAGAAAGTCATCATAAAATAAGCTTATGAAACACATTTTCATTGAACTTATTTTTTTGATTGTGCCTCAAACAGCTTGTGTGGTTTTTTTAACAGGCGCTATCTCTTTATGTTTGGGAAACCCATTTACCAAAAACAATATCAGTCACCCTGCCGGTTCACATTGTGGTCTTTGTGCACAGAGGAGCTGACACTTTGAACTTGTTTTTGCATGGTGATTGTAATTAGCCCTCTGTTTTTTGTTGGGAAACCCCGTTTACTGGCTCTTTTCTTTTTTTCAACGTGAGCAGTGAACTACGGTTCACCTGGTGGCCTTCTCACGCACAGCGACCAGGAGAGGAGTAGACGATTTTTGGACGTATTTTTCGAGGTTAGCATCAACTCCGGATCACTTTCGACACATTACCGAGCTCGGAGCCGTTTTCTTGTCTACTTGAGGTAATGTTGCTCTGTTGTGCTTTATATTGCATGCAGTTTGAATAGAGTGTTAGCAACTACTGCTAGGCTGCAAAATCGATACAAACTTTTTAAAAATCACATTTTGAATAGCTGCATGCCTTTTTAGCTAACCAAGGGTGAATTTCGTCATGTGAGTTTAGTCATGTGTTTTATGCACAGTTAAGCTGGTAAGCTAGCAAAACGTTTTTTGTATTTTTTCGAGGATGTTTAAGCGCCTAAAATCACGTCTTCAGCTCCCTGTCTTTTGGGCATGTTGTCCTCAAAGTTAGGTTAAATTAGCCTTGCACTTAATCCGTTTTATGTGGCGGTTTTCACCCTACACCAGTTGATTTGTCAGGAACAAGTGATGTGGAAATGTAAATTGTGCGTTTTTTCTATTAATTTAAAAATACAGTTACTGAGACATTACAGACTTTACCATGGGCAGTATTCGTCAGTTTCACCTTTACCATGCCTATACAACAGCTGCATGTGTACATTTAGTAGGCTACTTTTAATTCAATAAAAGTAGACCTACATTTGTCAAGAATACATACAGGGAAAAGAAAGATGGTGACACGGCTGGTTTGACTGTAAAAAGGGCATTTCATTGCCCTGTTTGTGATTTTGAACAGCCATTTGCTGAGAGAGAAATGTTTATACATCTTTGGGGGCATTTAAGGAAAACACATTATTATGAAGAAAAGTTTCCACTTATTAGGCCTGTCAAATACCTGAGTGAGATATCTTTATGTATCTTTATTTATATCTTTATGTATGTACCTATTCTCTTTGCAACAGCTGTTAAAAAATACAGATGTACTTGAGAAAGTCAAAGAAACCCCTTCTAAGTTGCCTGGACAGTAGTTGTCACACTGTGATGGCTCCTACTACCAGGAAAACCAGCTTCTCTCAGATGAGGGTCATTAATTCTTTATGTTGATGATTTTGAAATCGCAAACCCCCTAGGAACATCACGAAAAATACACAAAGTATGCTCAGTTTATTGGACATTAGCTAACCTGCCAGGAAAGTACCGTTCAGCTCTCCATTCAACTCAACTTGCCCTTTTGTGCAATTCTAATGATGTGTGGGAATTTAGATTTTCAAAAGTCTTTGCGCACCTCTTAAAGGACATAAGAACTCTTGAAGGCGGACGTCTATATTGAGGCCTTTGGTGACTGTGTCAAAGAAACAGTCTTCTCAGTTGCAGCTGATAACCTTGCTGCCCATGTGCTAGCTGGCTTCAACAAGACTTTCAGCTCTACATATTTCTGTAGATTTTGTCTTACCACTCAGACTGAAATGCAACCTGTTTTACAATTGTGATTATTATCAAATCAAGGTAATTTTTTGTTGTTGGTGTGTTTGTTTCTCTGTGCAGTTCTACCACGAATTGCATAGGATCACCAATGAAAACCTGCCATCTTCCTTTTTATCTGCATTGGATAAATACACATCACAGCTTCTGAAATTGTACAAAAAGAAGACGACTGGAAGGTTTGAAGAGAAGCTGCAGCATGTTGTGACAGTATACGAAGAACAGGTAAACACATTTTTCTTACATTACATTGACAATTTATGTGACCAGCTGACTTGAGCATCAGCTAATGTATCTATGTCTTTGTTCAAAAGGACAAGAACAACATCGCTGCAGCCGTTGCCGGCCTACCACTGTACCTGAAATAGGATTCGTCAGACATATTCAAGACTTGCACGGTAATTCTTTATTCTCCTGCATCAAAACTTGAAACTGAAACATCACTGAACAGAGTTAATTGAAACTGCCTTATACAGTGTTCCCAATTGGCTTCCTTTTGAGCAGTTCCATGGCTTAGATTACGTGAAGAGCTGCAGAAATTTAAAATGAGTCATTGTAATTTACTTGTGAAGTAACACCACGTTGAGGGTAAAATTAGACAGTACATTATTTATCTCTGATATCTGGGAGTGTGTTTAAATTGTGCTTATACATACTGTATATCTTTGTAGCGATTATCAGCGTGGATATTAAATTAGCTACACCAGAAAGAATGTTAATTTCGAGTTAGTGGACAACATTAAAGGAATACCACATCAGTTCCCAAAGTGCACCCTAGACACAAAATCTTTTATAATGCCCATATGTCTAAATTTAAAGACTGGAAGTTGTCTGGATCATTCCTATTGT
>CAEMYA010000025.1:8013918-8029258 GCA_903131615.1 Diplodus sargus
TTTTTTTTTTTTTTTTTTTTTTTTTTTTTTTTTTTTCGAGAAATATCTTCTTATATTCCACATAAATTCCAAATTATATGGTTGGTAAAAACATCATTTATTACATAGTTTATAAGAAAAGATGACAAGATGATGTGTTTTAATTCATGCCAATAAATCATCAACTCAAAATACATTTCAGCCCTTTTTACCTCTGAACCACTTGAGTGCATTATAACATTTACCCCTCTACAAGTATCATTTTGGACTCGACAGTGGCTTTGCTGCAGCTCTCGTACACAACAATAGAAAAGTCGACCATCACCCCCTGTCAGGAATGCATGTGAAACCATCATTGTTATCATGGCAAATATCTTGCTATCACATTAAACATATACTGAAGGAAATTACAACTAAAATATCGATTTTACTCAAGAACTCTGCTACACTGTAGTTTTCTTAAAAAATAAAGGGACATGAAACACTGACATCTACTGATTAAGGGAGGTGTATGGTAAACTGCAGTGTCTTAATGTAGAGAAAATAGAGTATGTAGCTTAGATGATGCCAAGATGAACTGAGTCGACTGATATTTCTATGCTGGTCTGGTTATATGAGAAAAGCCTACTTAATTTTTTTATGAGGTGGTCTATCTACAGCATGACAGCTGACAGCAGCTGTAAAATAAGATAACGAGACAGAGAGACTCTGTGTAGGGACAGTCAAAGAAAGACATTTTACAACCTGCACTCAAAATATTGCATTACTGATGCCCTAACTGTCATGCAGTACTGAGACTCCTACATTCTCCCATCAAGGTGGTTTGGTGCCGTGTACTGTGCAGGCACAGTGTGTGTTAACTCGTCCTCTCTACAGCAGCAATGTACTTATTTATTTGAAACATCACCACACTTTGTGCCCTATAACTGGACTATATAACTTAATATTTAATCCGCCCCTATT
Organism: Diplodus sargus; assembly: GCA_903131615.1. NCBI lineage: Eukaryota > Metazoa > Chordata > Actinopteri > Spariformes > Sparidae > Diplodus > Diplodus sargus. The sequence continues at coordinate 8,014,861 of CAEMYA010000025.1, forward strand.
CAGAGCGGAGCTTTCTACTTTTGTGTTTCAGGCAAGGTGTGATGCAAAACATAACAGCTGTCAAACATTAATGAATGAGCTGTGCAGGGTTCTCTGTTTCCCTGACAATGCTAAAGATTGAGAAAGTGAGCAACTGATGTTCATAAATTGTCATGTTTATAAGCTCCTGAATGGCTTTTATCATTGAGAGGCTCCCCCACTATGGTCATAATTGAATCGCTACTGTTTTGTCATGTGCATGGTTTATCTGCCTGTGGGGAAACACAGCTCTGACAAGCATTTTGCTACATCCCACTTGTCATTGCCCAATTGTGGGATTAAATTAAGACATAATTAAATTATGACTGCTAGTGTACTAAACTCACAGACCTCAGCAAAACACGCCCACGCAGACACATAGGAAAATCTCACTGTTGAGTCATTTCACTTGTCTTCAATTAGGAGACATTTGATAATTATTCATCTTGCCTCGGTTAGTTGCAGCAAGGCTGTAGCTACAAGGGTTGAGGAGTTAAGGTAAGCGGCATTTATGATGATTTTTATATTTGCATGTTCACTGGCCATATAACCTCCAGTCTTATGAAGTGTTTGAGTGCAGTTCAGAGCTTGCGGAGTATGTACTTTACAATGCAAACCGAGATTATGCAATATGATTCATGATTAGTGAGGAAGAGCATTTTTGCATCACAATTTTCATTTCGAAAGTGAAATGAAAAATGATTAACATCTTGATGATGCAACATGTGTTGGAGTCAGCCCAACAAACCTGTTTTCTTACATCCAGAGAAGAATATTTGTAGGCCTCTGTACAGTGGTACAGTACACATTTTACCAGTTTCTGTCATTTGGATATTGCACTCTGCCACATTGTCCCTTTGAAAATAGTTTGATTAATTTTGCAGCCCTACTGTTGTTGTAACTGTGTCAAATTCCCTGCCCAACTCCACAGTGCAGTTCTTTGTGTCCCAGCAGTTTGTGTTAAGTTAACCACCAGTAATGCCTCATTGTCTGACTGTTAAACTGAACTCACATGAACTACTTAAAATCACAGTTTCATCAGATTCCAAAGCTTTGTCAGTCCCTTAATCACTGATATAATTCTCCCTCCAAGTTGGTGACAGACTTCAAATGAGGTGCGATAAATATGCCCTCAAAATATTGACATTTCGAATGAGAGAATATGATTTTATTCGGCTTTAAATGGCAAAAAATCATGTCATACTCCCACAGCAGTGGAATCCTCAGCAGCAATCAAAAGCAAATGCAGCCTGACAAATTAAAGCTTCTTGAGAGGTCCTGAATAGTGCTTTGATTTCTTCCCCAATCCCACACAAGCAATTTAGCATGTACACTGTGGGCTGAACATCAATACAAGTGACAGCGTCAGTATTATTCTCTATACGTGCCAATACAAACCAATATCAATACTGAGCTACTGGTTTGTGGTTCTAATATTGGAGTAGGCATTTTTAAGCTCTGTTCAAGTAGTAGAGGATTGTTCTGTAGTTCTTGTTTATGTATGTATTTAACATTTATGTAAATGTACAGAGACTGAAGCTACACACTACAGCATTCATAGTCAAAGTTAATTTGCAATGCCTGTCCCTTTTATATATAGTTCTAAATTTGAATGTGTTGTCGCCTAATTTGTGCTATGAAGTCCCCATTCACTCAAAAATGGGTCTTGTTTATTGTTCCTTCACATGGATGGTGCAGCTTCACTATGCAGAATGACGCACGTATGGAATTTGAAAAAAATAAAGCTGTTTCCACATTCATCTTGGATTCTGAGACATCACAAGTAGTTTGGAAGCCCATCAAGGTCCGGTATGCAAATTATACAAGTGTGATGTTGAAACTCGAAGCTTCCAGCACTATGGCGCTACACTGTAAATGGACGTATCAGTGAAATAAGAGACTTATTCTGTTTAGTAATGTATCTTTTAAAATGAAAAAATATTTGCATACTCTGGATTTTTAAATGAGAGAATTGTTATTGAATACCTACTTATGAGGTAGAGGTAAAAAAAATAAAAAAAAATAAAAAAAAAGACATATCAGAATATAGGCATTTTTATGTCTTAAAATATCACTGGGGGAATCTCGAATGTTTCAAATGAAGGTTTGAAACCAAGCTTTCAGGGGTTTAAAATACAAAGCAAAGACTTTGGCGACTTCTGTCTGCACTACTAGCTCTAAATAATGTACGTCCAATGATGCAACGTGATACGATAAATGTTGCACACCAGACAGAGAAAACGCAAGATGTTCTGATGTGCACAATATTCCAATGGTGTGTGTTGTTCTTTATTAAAATAAAATAAAATAAAAATCCCTTGTGAAACAGCACAAAAACACAGCAAAATGTAACCTTTTTCGCCACTAAGACAGTACAGGTTATTGGAGTTAACACATTGATGCCCTAATTTAAATTAGATTTCTCTATACTCTATTCATTATGAATCTAAAATGTTGTCACAACAAGAGGTGCTGTCATAATTGATGACAACAGTAGAGTGACAAGTATAATATAGTATGTTTGTAAACTAATGCATAATCTTTTTTTCCTTTCAAGTTGTTTATGTAGATTAGATCATTGACATTTCATTTCATTTCATTTTATTTGGATCTCCATTAGCTTTGGCAAAGCCATTGCTATTCTTCCTGGAGTCCATACCCAGCACCATAATCTTTTCACTGCAGTACACAAACACAGAAAACACATCATACAACACAAACACATACACACATAAAAACAAAAACAAATACAAAAACAAAACAAAACAAAACAAAACAAAATTACAAATTGATTGGACCAATTAGCCTCCACTAAACATCAACAGACACCGAGAGCTGTTTGGCTAACAAATGCTCCTTCAGTAGTACTTTAAATCTGTATTTATTGTTCTCTTGAATAATATGTCCTGGCATGGCATTCCATAAAACCATGGCTCTGTACATTACCGTGTTTTTCATCTTGTTTGTTTTCACTTTAGGTAGAGTAAATCTACCTTCCGTAGCATGCCTCGTATTATAACCATGTTCATCCGAGCTGAAAAACAGACATTTATATAAAACCCTTGGCAGTTTAGATGCAGATATTTTTCTAATAAAAGTAAGTAATGAGACCATAAATCTGTTCTTTACATTCAACCAAGCAAGACAGTTGTGCATTTTAGTGACATTAGTCCGATATGGACAACAAAGTAAACATCGTGCTGCCTTATTCTGAGCTGTTTGCAGTTTTTTGATAGATGATGTGGCAGCACACGACCAAACCTCTGAGCAATAATCTAGGTGTGATAACACAAGGCTTTTGATAACACTTCCCCTTACATTTAAAGGTAAAAATTCACAGCATCTCCTTATGGTTGAAAGACTCTGGCCCATTTTGTTTATTACTTTCTTAATGTGTTTAGACCATGTTAATTTATTGTCAAATATTATTCCTAGAAGTTTGGTTTGTTGCACTTGCTCTACAACCACATCATTTACATATAGCCTCAATTTCGACTCGTTCCTCAACATAGTTTTTGTCCCAAATACAATACTATTTGTTTTAGCGGTATTGAGAACTAATTTATTGTTGGTTATCCATGTCACCACTGCTTGAAGTTCCTGATTTAAAACACTACTAAGTTCATCAATTGTGGGTTTTGCTGTGTATATTGTCGAGTCATCTGCATACATTGAAATTTTAGCGTCCTTTAGGGACAGTGGTAGGTCGTTAGTAAATATTGAATATAACAATGGACCAAGACTACTTCCCTGTGGGACTCCACAATCAATTACTTTTGGTTCAGACAAACTTTCGGTTGCAGTCGAACTAAAACCATAACAAGCTAATTTCTGTAACAACAAATTATGATCAATAATATCGAACGCTGCACTAAAATCTAGTAATACTGCTCCAACTGGGTGTCTGTTGTCAATTTCTCGTAGCCACTCATCAACCATTTGAGTGAGAGTATTTTGAGACTCTATGTATCAACCGTCACTTCTAAATGGAAACTCCATTGCATCTGGTCCATGATGATCCGTTGCTGTGTAAGAGCAAGGAGAGTTTGAGGATAAGAAGATGCCATCCAGGAGCCATTGCATCTCCAAACAAATTATATGACATATCACCCACACTGAAGGTTTGTATGCTGTTCGATATTTTCGTATCGCAAGCACATCAAATAATTCACTAAAGCAAATTAACAATTTAAGTCATTAGAACATCATACATATGAAATCATAAGAAAATATTAAATAATAGAAAACTCAGGTCTCTCCATTCACTGTCCTGAAAGCAGAGCCTGTGTAAAGCACAGCTCTTCTCCACTCAGTGTGCCAAGTGCATTATCAAGCACAGCTGGTAGTGTGCTGTTTTTTGTGCCTGTGAGCTTAGAAGAGGAAAACATTCTTCAATCGGTTTAATTTTCTAATTTTTTTTAAAATTAGTAAATGGTAGATTTAGTGCTTACATTGCCCTGTGACTCTTTTGAGAGATATCAGCTGACCTAAATTAAATGATTTTTCACAACTACACATGTGAATTGATGGCTTGTCTAATTTTGCAATGATTACAAGGGGTTCACGAGTGAGTGATGGGTTAATTAGGGCTCTGGGGAAACAGGTAAACACGGTGAATCTGCTTGACACAGTGCACATTCGAAGGCAACTTCAGCTGCCCTCATCTGCAGTAATTTCACAGAGGATTGTCTCCACATGCTAATTCTACCCTTTAATACCTCTCTCTGTTTCATCCCTATTTTTTAATAAGCTTGAAATTAAAACGGCAGCGCATGCTGTCCTATTTTACAGGAGAAATGAAAAGGAGCAACAATGCAAGGAGAAAAGAGTCAGGGGGTTACCTCAAACAACAGCCATATAAAAGCAGGAGGTATAAAGGCATATATTGTGGATGTGAGTGGACCAGAGATTAACTACATGTGGATTCCATCACTCCCTGTTAACAACAAAAAATATGTTATATGTTAAAAATATGTCTATCAGGGAAACTCCATAAATATCTCAGAGCTCTGGTAGAACAGCTGGAGGACATCAAAGGTAAACCCAGAAAATAATTTCTCCATAAAACATATTCCAGATCTGAGTCCTGGTCATAGCTGCTGTAGGTACCTGGGTGAGCTAAGCCTATTTTTTCTCTTCCCCCAAGAATGTCCCACCCAGTCCCACCTTGCTGGGCTGTGATTGGTTTGTCATTTACATCAACTGCTATTATGTGAATTTGATAACTTGCAGGCAACAAGGTGAACAGACAGGGGCCCTAAAACCTTTGTTAAAGAAGAGACACAAGATCATGTATTTAAAAGAGTGGCTTTTTAAAATATCAATGGTGGCCGCTGAGGCAGACGTGCGCGATTAGGCAGCGCCGGATTAGTCTGCCCACTTATAACTTCTACATTAACAATATACGCTAAAACATGCTAAGTATGAAAATGCATGTGATCTAACCTGTGGACTCACTTCTCAATGTCATAACTGGACAAAGAAGTCTATTTTCTGAGCCTAATATTACGACCTGGTCCTGGAAACCCCACGCCAATCCCACTGAGTGTTTGCACCTGGCTGGACTGCCTCGCACTACAATGGCTGAGGGTAATATCACTCTACAAACTTTATGGGAAGCGGTAAATGAAAGCAAAAAAGAACTCTTGCTCAGTTTGACAAATATTGACAAGCAAATGGTTCAAATACATTCCTCAATGCATGCACCAAATGAACAAATTGCCGAAGTTCAAACCAGAGTGAGTGCCACTGAGGATAATGTTGCCGACGCTGATACGAAGATCACCGGGCTGCTCAAAACAGTGGAGGTACTGGAAACTATGGTGGATTACCTGGAAAATAAAAGCCGACTGTCCAATCTGCTGATATATGGTGTGATGGAGGGTGAACAGAAGAAGGACACAGCTGCTTTCATAGGCCGCTTTTTGGCCGAAATCCTGGGCCGGGATATACACGCAGATTCCCTGCTGCAAATTGATAGTGCGCACCGCATTTCTACACCGAACTCATCAAGAATAAGACCTATCATTGTGAAGTTCGGGAGTTATCAACAGAAAATAAAAGTGATGACCCGCGCCCAGGAGCGAGGAGAACTTTTTTTCAATGGGAGAAGGATCTCTATTTACCCTGACTTCAGCGCGGCTGTTCAGAAGAAGTGCAAGTTGTTCGCTCCAGTGAAAAAGAAACTTCAGGTTGCTGGCATAAGGTATGCAATGCTCTTTCCTGCTACGCTTTCTGTCGAGTACAGGGTGTCTAAAATGAGATTTCAATCGCCTGCCGAGGTTCAGATTTTTCTCAATGACCTGTAAGTAGACGGTGGAGAATCTCCGATGAATTGACTGAGAGAGAAATGATCTACTCCAATTACAGGGGTGGATGGACTGCTACTGTAAGGGAAGAAATCAAGAATCCATAATTATGGACTCGGGAGAAAACGAAAAAAAAATCATTTGTTTTTTTTCTCCTATTAATCCATTTGTATGCTTTTGTATGATTTTCACTTTCATATGTTCTGAATGATTTAAATACAAGTAGATTATTTTATTTTTCTTTAACTGTCTGCAAGCTAAGTTGTTATTAGAAATAGCCAAAGTAGACATGAATGATATTCTCCTACATACTTATTGTTTTGTTTTTGCTTTGTTTCCTTCTTTTTCTCTCCTCTACTGATGGGCTGACAAATATGAGCATGAGAGATTACGTGTAGATTGAATTATATTATGCTTGAATGGCAGACATTTCCAGTCTTAGTTTGGATAGGTGATGGCTAATATCAGTATTAGATTGGTATTTGGCCATATTATGTTTGTTTGTTTGTTTGTTTTTTCGCCTTTGTCCTTTTTTTCCCTTTTTTTTTGTGGGGAGATCCATTTTGAGATCACTGGTACCAGATGGTCTACAAAGGCCTGTTGGTCAAATGAATATTTGGCATTCAGTGTGCCATGATAATGTCCCAATCTTCTATTAAAATCTGCTCCCTGAATATTAAGGGCTGTAAAAATCCAGTTAAGCGAAATAGGTTATTATCCTTTTTAAATAAAGAAAATGCTTATGTTGCAATGTTACAAGAGACCCACCTAATAGATGAAGAACATAAAAAGCTTAAAAAAGATTGGGTAGGAAAAGTGTATTTTTCTTCATTAAATAGTAGAAGTAGAGGAGTGGCAATACTAATGCATAAAAACCTACCACTCATCGTTGATCACTTTGAGGCTGATTCGAATGGATGTGTTGACTCATGGATTTTTATATGGTGAAAAAATTACTATTCTTAATGTATTTGCTGCTCCTGATATTCATCCATCCATTTTTACTAACATGACTGATTTATTGCTTAAATATAGCTGTTCATTGATGATTTTGGGTGGTGATTGGAACTGTGTATTGGACAACACATTAGATAGAAACCCAGGTCTGAAGATAACTAAGAGGAATCCTAGACAACGAGCCCTGCATCAAATGCTGAATGAAGTTGATGTTGTAGATATATGGAGGATAATGCATCCACATGATAAAGATTAAACATTGTTCTCTAATCCACATAAAACCTATTCTAGAATCGATTTCTTCTTGATATCTAAAGTATCTACAGAGCTTGTATCAAGTACCAGTATTGGGAACATTCATATATCGGATCATGCTCCGATTACTATTGTGATTTCTATTACGAAGCTACATAAACATCAACATTCCTGGCAGCGTAATAGGTCAATTTTGTCGGACCCTGAATTTTATCGCATGGCAAAAATTAAACTTGTGGAATTCTTAGAAATAAATGATAACGGGGAAACTGATCCATCAAACCTATGGGAAAGCACAAAAGCCTATTTGAGGGGTATGATGATATCCTACTGTGCTGCTAGACAGAAGAAAATAATTAAAGAACAGAGAAGACTAGACTCAAAGCTGCAAGGTGCTGAATCAGAGCATAAGCTAACTTTGTCTAAGGAAAGCTGGGACAAAGTATTAATTGCTCGATCTGCACTTAACACAATGCAATCTCAAAAGTCACAAAAGGCTCTATTCCTACAGAAACACAAAAGGTATGAATATGGAAATAAATCAGGACATTATTTAGCTAATTTAATTAATAACAATAAACCTAGCAATGCAATCACAACACTGAAAGATAAAAATGGTAAATTAGTATATACATCCTCTGAAATTTCAAATGTTTTTAAGGACTTTTTTTGTTCACTATATAAATCAGGAAATTTAGGAAAAGAGAACGGCATGAATACTTTCTTTCAAAAACTGAAGTTACCTAAAGTCAATGATTTTGATAGGAATCTTCTCGATGCCGAAATTACATCTGAAGAGGTTGAAATAGCTATCATTAATTTAAAAAATGGGAAGGCATGTGGTCCAGATGGCTTTTCATCTGAAGTATACAAGACTTTTAAATCAATTTTTGTACCATTATTAACTAAAATGTTCCAACACTCTTTTCAGGCGGGGCAACTACCTAAAACAATGCAGTTAGCCACTATGAAGGTAATACCAAAAGAACAGAAAGACCCGGAGAGTCCATCCTCATATAGACCTTTATCAATTCAAAATATAGATTCCAAAATACTGGTCAACATTTTGGCGACACGTCTCAATTTAGTGTTGCCTAAGTTAGTGACCACAGATCAAACTGGGTTTGTTCGAAATCGCCATTCATACTCAAATATCCGACGACTACTGGGCATCATGCAGTATCCAAGATTTAATAAGAATAATGCAGTAATAGTTTCACTCGACGCTGAAAAAGCATAGAATAGAATTAGAATGGAATTATTTATTCAGAACACTTTATGAATTTTCTTTTTGTGATATTTTTATTGATTGGGTTAAATTGCTGTATGCATCTCCAAAAGCGGCTGTATGTGTTAATGGTTCAACTTCACAGATATTTTCCTTAGAGAGGGGCACAAAGCAAGGCTGCCCCCTGTCTCCTTTACTTTTTGCTTTGATAATAGAGCCTTTAGCTGAAATTATAAGAGCCAGTGACCAGGTAAAGGGCATTCAAACAAATGCCAGAACACATAAAATGTCATTATACGCAGATGATCTTCTTTTATTTATGAAGGAACCATCTAAATCCATTCCAGCTTTGATTAACCTAATTGATGAATTTAGTGCTTTTTCTGGATACAAGATCAATTATGATAAATCCATGGCCTTACCTCTTGGGAAAATCCGTAGTGAGGATGTTTCAGAATACTTGCCTTTTAAGGTGACTTACAATGGCTTTAAATATCTTGGCATTTTTTTCCCGGCCAAGCTCTCTGATTTAACAAAATGTAATGTTTTACCTACAGTTACCAAAATCAAATCGGATCTTCAAAGATGGATGAATTTACCAGTGTCTTTATTAAGCCGGATTGCAATTATTAAAATGAATGTTTTGCCACGCCTACTGTATCCAATTCAGATGCTACCTACCTATATCCCATTAAAGCTATTTAAATTAATACATAGTGCATTTCGTAGATTTGTCTGGAAAAATAAGCGCCCCAGAATGAAATTACAGAAGCTCCAATCTCCTATAAGAATGGGTGGGTTAGCCTTACCTAATCTTATTTATTATCACTGGGCCTCACAACTGAGATTTGTCGCAGACTCTGTAAAAGACAGTGAGTTTTCATTTACAGATCTAGAAAGTATAGGTCTAGATAATGTTTCATTGTCAGACCTCCCTTTTGTTCGTTCTAGTAAGCTACAAATTAAAATGAAGGATTATTTCATAGCTACAAATATATGCAAGTCTTTGAACAGTATACGTAAACACTTTGGACTTGGTCAATATTCATTTTTAGCACCTGTTGCAAATAACCCCGACTTTGAATATACTTGTGTAGACGGGGGATTTAGTGATTGGAAGGCCGCTGGTATTACAAAAATGTATTATATGTATCTAGGCGATGCACTAAAGTCTTTTCAGCAACTACAGGAAGAGTTCAATCTCTCTCTAATACATTTTTATCGTTACTTACAAATCAGGAGTTATTTAAACTCTGTTCCATATTACAAAAGTGGCAGAAAGCTTAATATTCTTGATTGTCTTATCACAAAAGCAGCAACTCTTAATAAGAAAGTGATGACCTATAAATATGACCAGCTGCTTATGAATGATGAGACTACAATAAATATAAAAAATTGCTGGGAAAGAGACCTGGGTATTCACCTAGATGACCAGACCTGGCGTAAAGTTGTGTATAATGCCAAAAGAATTACTAGATCAGACAAATCACATGAAACACAATTTAAAATAATTAATAAACTGCATGTGACTCCTGAAATACGTAGTAAATATGACGGGAAGTGTCAAACACAGCTAGGCACTTACTTTCATTTAATATGGTCGTGTCCAACAGAGATAGAGAACCTCCTTGGCTTCAAAATAGTAATGGATCCTAAACAATGTATTTTTGGTATTAGCCCTTTTTCCTTGTCTGGTCAAAATGTAAAATTGTTAAATATCATGTTGTATGCTGCACGTCTTTTGATCCTGCAGGTTTGGCTTGATGCACATCCTCCTACAATATATATATGGTATGATAAATTACTATCATTTCTTCCATATGAACGGTAATCTCATGCACTGCAAGCAACCCTGGAGGATTTTGTTAAAGAGTGGTCCCCCCTTAGCAGATTCTTTGGCAGTGACTGGCCAGCAATATTAAGTATTGGAGTAAATTAAGACTAAGTTCCCCCCCCACACACACACACTTTTTTTTTCTTTTTTTTTTTAGATAGTCAGTGTTGTTTTGTTTGTCTTTGTGCTTAGTGTCTTGGTTGTTTGTTTCGTTTTTTGTATACAATTTTGTTATATATGTTATCACTTTGTAACAGCAGAAAGCTGTGGTCATATGTTGTTTCCTTAATGAATGATGAGTGACTTGTTCTGTTATCAAATAAAATCAAACTATTAGGATCACAGAACATCCCGACAAGGAACACAATGTATTATGCAGTTATGACAGCCCCTCAGTACAAGGAAAATCATATATTAACAGTGTGCTGCAGAAAAAAATAGAATGTGAAATTAACGTTGAAATAGATGTACAATAAGGATGGGTCCACTTTACGTTAAACATTACAAGTTCTTTGCAAAGCAATATGCAGGAAAGTTGGTTGGTTCTCATTTGTGATAAAATGCAGCTAATTTGTTTACCCGTTATATTCATCACTTTCTGTAGGTTCATATTTCAAAAATTCAAAATTGTTTCACTTCAGATAATTCTGTGTGACTCAAGTGTTCTGTGTAAATGGTGATTATGCTCAACAGTAATTTGATAGCCTCATTTTCTGGGGCTATTTGGACTTTTTGCAGTACGCTCAACTATATTTGAAGTTAAACTATTATTTTTTTCAACTCATGACTGCGGCAAGGTTGATATTCAGGGCTGCTGCTGCAAAAACATTTGTCTTACCAAATAACTGAAATAATGTAATATTTTAAAACCTATTTTCACTTCTGTTGCAGTTTTAACTCACAGCTCACTGTTTACAGGTTATCAGGATATGTGTGGACCCTTACCAATTTGGTGTCTTCCAGTGAACTGGTGATAGTGGCAGCATAATGATCTGTTATTACTACTATAAAGTAAGATGATAATGCATACCGTTGAAGTGTATTTCCATATGCCAGGTTAGAGATGTTTTGTGAAAAGTGCTCAAGCAAACTTTGCTCAGTTGAGAAAAAATCAACACCACCAAAAATATATTAGCTTTGCTGACCTTAAGAAGTAAATCAATCAATCCCTGCAGGTTCTATATATTAACATGGGCAATTCTCAATTTAATTGTTTATGCTGTGAAATTTGTTTGAAGCGTTCCGTAAGACCAAGATATCTGTGATTGAGCCAATGAGATAAGTGTAATTTCTGATCTATAGTGAGCTAAAGATTATGTCTCCAGCCCAATTGTATTAAAGGGAAATATCTAAGGAGTGAAGCAGCATACAGAAGCAGCATAAGCTACAGACAAAATTATTTGTAGTTGGTAGGGATGCACTTCATAAACTGAAGGTAATACTCTCCAGGCCACAACATTAAAGAAAGTATATGAGAGAGAGATCAGAACTGATCAGTTTTCTGGCTACTTAAGAAATGGCCAGGGTATTATGACTGGCAGAGGCAATCTACCAGTATACCTAGCAGCAGCTGAAAACAGGATTTGCAGCTCCCAGTAGAAGTTGTACAAGATGGCTATCAGGGATAATTTTTGTAATTTTGTGTGACTGGTCCAAAGCTTCTTTTCTACTAAGAGAGACAGGAGGTTAATGAAAAAGTCCTAGTCTTCTCCCGGTATAATTGAAAGAGCGGAAGGTATCACTTTTAATAAAGTATGATAATGGAGACCCAGACACGCAGCTGAGTCCTTCATGACCTTCTCATCGCTCTGTTTTTATCATCTGCACTGTGGTTAAGGTTACATCATGTGTGCACCAGAAAGGGCAGCTCAACTTTGCACCTTTCAGCTGAGCCTCTCAGCAGCATAGTCACTATATGTCACCGCCTCATATAATGCCACTTTTGAAAGCATTGATCAAAATAATGAAAAAAGTCATTTTTGTATGATATGCAATGGGATATTTAAAACAAAATTCTGTAGAAATTCGTAGTTTTTGCAATTTGGCACCCTCCACAGTTTCTGACTGCCACACCACTGCGGTAAATAAAAACCGCAGGACTGTAACAATTTGCCAGACATAAAGTAGGTGTTTACAACAAATAAAACTCATTACACCATAACAATGCTATATATTCAAAACGTGTATCTCGAAGTAAACGTGTGAAACGCTGTGATTCTTACATTTAACTGAAGTTACAAAGTGTAGGAACAAGTGATAGGGGGGCAGAGTGGCTGAGACAGAGACATATCAACCTCTGTACCAACCAAATTATTTTGAAGCTCTTATTTTAAGATAAAAAAAAGTTACATAATGTTATTTTACAATTGAATCACATACATATATAATGAAATATAGAAAGTTTTTTAGCCATCATCACTTAACGCAAGCCACAGTTAAGTGTTCCAAGTGTTCAGGCATGACATATTATTTTAAGGACATTTAATGGTAATCGGGGACGCTTTTTATTTCAAGAAATGCACTTGGCTTTTAATCAGAGGGTTTGATGATGATAATAATAATAATAATAATAATAATAATAATAATCTCTCTATAAAAGCAAGGAATCTCTGTCTGTCTGTCTGTCTGTGTATGTGTGTGTGCCTCAAATATCTCTGCGGATCAGGATTAGACTGACCTGAGACTTTCTGCTAGCCGCTAGCCAACCCACACGGCCCACATCCCGAGTCGACGGATCAGGACGCACACGTCCAAAACCGGACTTAGGGTAAATAATGTCCGCCACGCTTTTTCGCGAACATTGCCGTCACGTTTGCTTTGTGTCTGGTGCAGAAGAAATGGTAAAAACTGGCTTTTGTCATGGAAGTGTCCAAGCAGCAAGTTTGGTTGTTGAGGAACAGGAAGTTGTGGGAGGGACGTCGGCGGATGAATGACAGGCAACGACGGTCGGTGTACAGACAGCGATATTGAGAGTTGAGAGATTTGTCACATTTAGCGTGTTTGGAGTGTATAGTTAGTGTGTTATGTAGTGCTTGGTGTAGTGTGTAAAGTGTGTAGTGGAGTCATTTTTTTTTGTTTAATGAGTCAAAACAATGAGGAGAAGCTGAATGTGGGGCAGGCAGTGCAGCTCTTCATTCAGCTGGATGGAGCTCAGGCAGACCTGAGCATTGCCTGCATTTAAATGTAAGTAGTTACATATAACTGTAAATTTTTAAAATGTATGCACATATTTAGCAAGCGACAATTTATATTTGCATTATAAGTAATAAAAATGGTGCCAAAGTGCCCTCTTGGGAGCCAAAAGAGCATGCCAAAGTGCCCTCTTGGGAGCCAAAACATGCGCTAAAGTGCCCTCTTGGGAGCCAAAATGCGCGCTAAAGTGCCCTTATTTTCGCCCCTGCCCTTCAAAAAGTCTGTGCACGCCACTGGTTTCTACGGTCTAATTGACTGATGAAACAAGTTACTGTTACATTTATATTGTTAATAAATTATTTTAAATTTGACAATAAGGCATTAGTGTGGTACATTGCAGACCAATAATAGAGATTGTATTACTCACTACACCATGTAAAACATCTTTTGAAATAAGAATTTAAAATTACGTGAGTTATCATTGCATACAACCAATTATCCTAGACTAGACTAGTCTAAAACTGGCATAACCATCTGTGCTAAAAGATAAAAAACAAAAAAGACTGAGCATCCAATCAAATCATGATATTAAAATTGAAATCGGTCCCTAAATTACGGAAGCGTATTGCATTCACTTGAAAAAAAAAAAAAAACTCCTGTTTTTCT
>CAEMYA010000026.1:26233-48068 GCA_903131615.1 Diplodus sargus
ATATATATATATATATATATATATATATATATATACACACATACCTATAGATGTATATGTATATATATATATAGAATCTGGAAAAATATGATGTAATTAGATTACAGACACATCAATTATAAAGAGAATTTCTTACACGATTATAATTTCATACTAAAGAATGATAAAACAGTCTGTAACCATGTGCATGACATCACTCCCGAAAACTCTCATCACTCTGCACTGTAAAACCTACTATAATCTGATTCAATAAATATGTTTCTTAAAGGTAAACTAAATGTATTAAATTCTGAGAATTATCCCAGAACTGAGACAAACACACTGAATACATTCTGTGCAGCTACACTGAGGCTGCATATTGTGTGTTAAACTGCTTTAGCTGCTTAGAATGACCTTCTAGATGCTGACATACTAACATACTGAGACATTACTAACACAACATGGAGCCTGTTAGCTAACTGTGCTGTGCTCTGATATTCAGCTGTAACGATGCTAGTATTAACAAGCTAACATTTCACAGCACATGGCGTCATGCTAACACTCCCACAGACACACACGTTAGCTAACATGCAAACCTGTCTGTAAAAACACGGGGATTAAATGACCCAGTCGTCTTTATAAGCTCGTTATACTGTCAGTACCCAGTTAATGTGTTCTGACCCGTTAATAAATGCAGCTGAGCCGCTGCTAACGTGTTTCCAAACCGTGCAGTGCATCTGCAACAACTTTAAAGTCAGCTAGCTAACATAGCATAACATAACCACTCACTGAAACTGACCTGCAAACGCTAGCTAAACAGCTTTCTAAAGCATACATACTTTTCAAAAACGTTTCATGCCGACTTTACCCAGACTCACAACTTGTGTTGAGAGCATTAACACCGTTTAATGAATTGTGCATATTCATGTAATAAACAGGCAAAGATAAAATGACCAAAATCATAATGGAGTTTGGTGCACTGATCAAAACATAACATCTGTCGCGGATGTATTTGGATGTAATTAAAGGATTAAGTTCGAGCTGAATTTACCTCAACACTTAACAATTAAATGAGACCTCTTCAGCTTCTGTTCAGAGTTATTTCAGAAACATTTGAGGCAAACACAAATCTCACCGACATGAGAGGGAGACTGGAGCCATTTTAAGTCGCAGAGAACATGAAGGCAGTTCCTATTTGGAGCTCTGATATATGAAGGAACATCACCTGGGCTGATTACCTGAGATCTGTAGGTAATAACTGAGCTTTACACCACCCACACAGACTTGAATACACCTGTACTGAGCAGGTTACTGGGCACATAAAGCAGAATCATACAGAACAGTTTACTCACCGTGTTCGTGTCCTCAGAGAAGAGCCGCAAAGACCAGAGTGACGCTCTGTCAGCCTTTTTAAACATATCTTTACTTTTGGAGGGAACTGCAGTAACTTCGCGCGGGAAACCGCCCCTTTTGGAGCGCACCACCTGGATTCGTCAGAAAATCTGTGGGCGGGACTTATTTGACCTGGTTTTATGCTGATGAATGAGAGACCAACAGCTCAGGTGGTACAGCAGGTATCCCAAATATAGAGGTTTACCTCAGAATTGTTCAACTCCTGGCTCTGGGTGTTTGACTGCATCCTGTTTCCTGCGATTTCTCAAGCTGTTTTGTCAAAAGAGGCTAAACTCAAAATAAAACAAGAATTATTAACCAACACAGACAAACAATTGTTAATAGGATTAAAAATTGTCACTTTTTTTGACATTTAATTTCTCTGGTCTTTATTTGTTATTATTCCGATACTAACAGAATGTAATCAAGTTACTGTAATTTAACATTGTAATTAGGTGAATTCAGGTAATTAGGGCACCTCAGCACAAGTGTCGTCGATTTTTAAATGTAATATGTCAACAAATGAAATGAAGATTTTGAACCCAGATTTATCCAAAGTTCAGATTTATTTGTATATTATTTTGAAAAATAATATACAAATAAATGACATAAAGAAGTGTGTGTGTGTGTGTGTGTGTGTGTGTGTGTGTGTGTGTGTGCCCCCTACCACCACCACACAAACATAATATTTGCATTCTTTTTTCATAACATTGATATTTTGGTGATTAACCAACTTCTGGTTGGGATTTCTGGTATGGATTGTATATATGACAGTGCCCTTGTCAGCCATCTTGACTGCAGATGGGCACTCTTGGGTGGATGATTTTCATTATCAATTAATATGAACCTGCTTATCATTTTCACAGTTAATAGACGAACATGTGGACTGTAAATGTTAAAAACTGTCCAGATAAAACATGATAACAAAGAAAATACACACATAAGAAGCTAAAAGGAGAAATTGTTGATGTTATTGCTTGAGGAAATGACTGAAACAATTTATTGATTATCAGAACAGTTGGCAACTTATTTCCTTTCCATGGACTAATTGATTTATCGACTAATCGCTGCAGTTATAACCAAAAATATATTTTTTTAACTGAATTACATTTTTCAAATAAACATAAACATAAATTATAAAATTTCAGACAAGTTTTGCTACATAAGTATAACTTTCTGGGTGAGTTTAATGTTGATTTCTAGTTGAATGTTCGCTCTTCTGCTCATTATTTATTTACACGTGTAGTTCTCTGTCCTGGCCGCTGGGTGTCGCCCATTAGTGCGCAAATAACACATTATGATTTTCATTATCAATTAATATGAATCTGCTTATCATTTTCACAGTTAATAGATTAATTGTATTGACTATAAATGTAAAACAATGTCCAGATAAAACACATTAACAAAGAAAATACACACATTTAAGAAGCTAAAAGGAGAAATTGTTGTTAACTGAAACAATTAATTGATAATTGGAATATTTTGCAACAATACTTTCCATCCACTAATTGATTTATCTACATTTTTTTAACATGGCAAAAAATTTTTTTTAACTGAATTTAATTTTTAAAATAAACATGAACATAAATTATAACATTTCATAAGTACAATTTTCTGGGTGATGTTGATTTCTAGTTGAGTGTTTTCTCTTCTGCTCGTTATTTATTGACACCTGTAGTGCTCTGTCCTGGCCGCTGGGTGTCGCCCATCGCCGGAGCCTCCGTCAGTGTGCTGAGGCATTAATATGAACCTGCTTATTTTTTTCATAGTTAATAGATTAATTGTGTTGACTATAAATGTGAAAAAGTGTCTAGATAAAACATAATAACAAAGAAAATACACACATTTAAGAAGCTAAAAGGAGAAATTGTTGTTAACTGAAACAATTAATTGATTATCGGAATATTTTGCAACTAATACTTTCCATCCACTAATTGATTTATCTACATTTTTTTTAACATGGCCAAAAAAATAAATGTAATTGCATTGAATTTGTCAAATAAACATGAACATAAATTACACCATTTCAGAAAAGTTGTGCTGCATGAATATAACTTTCTGGGTGAGTTTAATGTTGATGTCTCGTTGAGTGTTTCCTCTTCTGCCCGTTGTTATTTATTGACACCTGTAGTTCTCTGTCCTGGCCGCTGGGTGTCGCCCATCGCCGGAGCCTCCGTCAGCGCGCGCTCTGGTAAAGTACACATGCACAAATAGCGGCGCGTTCACGAGCCGTCCTGACCAGCAGGACCTGAGCGGAGAAGAAGAAGAAGAAGGAGAAGAAGAAGGAGAAGAAGAAGAAGAAGAAGTTCTGAGAGGAAAACAGAGAGTTGAGAAACAGACGAGAATCTGACTCTCAGTGAAGTCAGACGGCCATCATGGACGATTTAGGTGAGTTAAGTTTAAAGAGTGTTTGTGTCCGCTGGGAGAAGCGAGCAGCGGGCAGCGGGGCGGAGGAGCTCCGTCCAACTGTACGACCTGAGTTCATGGTAGAAAACAGCTTGTGTTGTGTGCTGTGAGGAGGGAAAATGGCTGTTTTGTGTCTGTAACGGTACACAGTTAATGTTCAACACGTTATTCACATTTCACCCGCTTTGTTCGAGCTTTAAAAGCATCGCAGTGAGTAAAAGTTAGCGGCTGGACTCTGCTAGCCTTCTTCACCTCCACCTCTCTGAACCGTTACTGGCTCATCTCAGTGAAACTCATTAATATTCGCTCTTAATGAGGGAGGAGATGCTTGGCTGACATTTTGACACTCAGCTTTAAACTTCTGCCTTCTCAACTTTTTGCCCCTCAGGCTGTTTCATTCCAGCTTTGAAGTGCTGGAGTCAGCAGGCCTCCCACTGCAGACTGTTAGCTGCTTCATACATGATACACACACTTTCAATGATGTTTCATTTGTGGCCATGAAAACTACCCTGCACTCCTTTTTCCCCTCAAAGAAACCCTTCATACAGGAGTCAAAGATGTGTTTAAGAACAATAGGAACACTGGGAATTGTAGTGTGTTTAAAACAAACTGTATGTAATTAGACTTCCACACTAAAAAGAAGAAAACACCCAGAGAAACCTGATATTTTTTAACCCGACTGTGTCGAAGCTGCTGACACACTTTCTCCGGGAGGTAAAACAGAAGTAGTTAACGGGAACTTCATGACCTTGTGCTCTTTCCTGTTGATTTCTCCTACATGGCAGTTTTTCTTTCTTTCTATAAATCAGATTGTGTTGGTCAGAGCTTTAGGGGATTTCACTATTTTGGGTGCACATGTGCCCAAAAACCTCTCAGGTGAGACCAAACATTTCCATTAGTGTCACTAGTGTACCTGAAATTGAAGTCGTTGTAATTTCTTGTTGTTTGTGCTGAGATTTAAAAACATACGTTGCACATTTTTGGCTTAAAAACAGTATATAAAAAGGTATTTTCAAGTCAATAAAGTTGTTTTAAAAAACAATATAGATCAGCTGATATACATTTGTCTTTTGCATCATCCCTCAAATGTGATTCTGGACAAAGATATGTAACAGCAAAACAATATTTAAATACATGGAGATAAATTACTTCACTCATCTTTTTCTGCATTATAATCTCTCATAGGCTCATATATCGATCAGGCTCGCCTTGAAACCAGCTTATTTCAAAGCTTCTTTCTTGAGCAGTTACTCAGTTATTGAAGTTGTTGACTGTTATTTTTCTGTCAGTCGATTAGTCCTCTGATCCTTTCAGCTCAACTACAAGCCTTTTTATTCACACTGCATCCAAATACCAGCGTTGATGACGATCAGTAACGTGCACTGAGCTCCGTGCCGTCTATCAGCTCCATCTATTTTCTGTGCCTCACTCACCGTTCACCTCTTCAGTTCACTGGCTCATGACCTTTGGCTCTGAACCTCTGAACTTCTAAATTTGTTGTTCTAGTTCCACCAGCTGGTCAGTTTGCTATATTTACTTTGCTAATTCAGAATAAAGCCTCTGACAGGTATCTGTAGGAACGCTCCCAAAGTATAAAGGCAGTAAAATAGGTTTGGCGAAGTGTTTAAGTGGAGAGATGTTGGGACACATTTTGGCGTTGGCCTGCAGAGAGATTACCTTCAGGGTACATTAGATGCTGGAGCTGCTGTGGGCCGGTGAAAGAGCTGATTGTTCGAGGGAGGGAGGCTGCAGCAGCGTGAACAGCAGGCTGAAGGAGGGGGCGAGGCTGCAGAGGAATGTCGAACATCACTCTGTCAGGGTCCAAGGCCAAATACTCTCTGGGTCACGACTCACCTCCTACCAGCCGCTACGCCCCATGCATGCTGCCTCCAGCGGGTCTTCCTCGCTGTCCTGAATCCTGTCTGTCGCTGGGATAGAGCGAAGTGTTCGGGCCACATGAGGCTCGCTGTTGTTTCGTTGTATTGTGGTCCTACAGTTGCTTCTATTTGATGATATCATAGTAGCTGATTAGCTCGCTAGCTAATGTAACATTGTTATTGTCGATTTGCACCGGACAGTCCTCCATTTTGACGTATTTTCATGCATTCCTCCCTTTTGATTTGATACCAAAAGTAAAAATCCGGTTTTTATCTCCTCCCCCACAAGCTGATGGACAGTCAGGTGAAGTTTTATAGGACAACAGAGTCCACAAAACGTTTCTGGGGCTTCAACACCTGAAGTAGTCGGGGACTGTAAAAAAAACAAACAACCGAAATCATCACATGGCTTCATACAGCTCGTCTGGCGTAATCCAAGTTTCCTGGAGCCCAGAGGTCCCAAATTGTTTTGAAAAGATTTATTTACACCCTTTTTATAAGGCTGCAAATCTTCACTGTAGCTGCTGAGATAAAAGTGTTGGCAGGCGCGTCTGAAGTGTTTAGACGTGCATAAAGAGAGTAACTTATCAAATCAGTTTGGGATCTGTAGGCTTGGATTGACTCTGACGAGCTGTACGGAGCCACTTGATGTTTTTTTTGGTTGTTTTAAATCAACTCTCCAGCTGCTTCAGTTGTTCAGGAGAATGCTGCAACGCCTTTTTGCTGTGAAGCTCCACAAATGTTTTGTGGACTACGACTCTGACGAGTGCTGATGACACATCCCATTCATACGGGACATTTTAACCACCAGCCGCTGGAAATCTGTTGTGAACATAAAGGAGGCGCTCTAAAATAAATAGGATCAAGCTTTACTCAAACATGTTCCTCTGGTGATTGCAGACTCTTTGAGATTGTTGAAAATGTCTTTCATCTTTGAGTCGGACAATCACAGAACTGTAAAGTTAAATAGCTTCCAACTGTTCTACTGTAATTATTTAAACTATTTTGTACACACCATGTGGCGAACGCCTCCCACGTCCTCCCTAAATATACTTTAACAAACCATGTTAAATATTTGTAAATACTCTCTGGCTGCTCTTCCAGTAAAGCCCCGGCCAACGAGCCCCCACAGGTCCTCCAGGCTCAGTAATGACTGACAGGTCTACATGGAGCTGTTTGGAAACCTGATCAGATTTCATCCTGGTTATTGATCTGCCCACGGCGCTCAACGCTCGAGGAACAGGACTTCCCTCAGCGCTCTCTCAGTCAGAGTTCTACAGCCGGGACCAGGTGGTGACCAGGCCTCGCTCCACTGCAGTGACAGATGTGTCCTCACCCAGATGTGGCACACCGTCCTTCGGTTGTCCTGCTCTTGTGTTTCATGTTTGTGGTGTTGAAGAAGGAACTCCTCTCTGTGGATTCATCACGACTGTGTGAGATTCAGGCAGTCTGACCTCACTGGGCTGTCGAGGCCCTGCTTCTTGTCTGCAGGTTACCGCTGAAGAATCTGGATTAGTTCAGACATGCACTGAGCTGGAGGGTCGTACATAAAGTGAGAATAACACTCTCGTTTTGGCTGTGAATTCCCATTAAATCAGCTGTTCACAGATTAACAGTGAATCAAACCTCGGGCTGGATTACTGACGCTGCAAAGGGACCTCAAAGTCCCCACGTTGACTGTGTTGGGTAACATGCTTGGTCATTTTAAGCTCCTGTTTTTTAGCCGGGTCCAGACTCTGGTGCTGCCTACAGCGGGTATCAGCGAGTGTGCAAGTTTATAACCCGATCAGATATGACAACATTTAGATGTTTTATTACTGCACAAGTAGTCAATTTGAATCACAACCAACTCGTAACTCCAAGCACGTGTTGGTAAACTGACATTATTGGCCTACATGGCAAGTTGTGTTGTTTTAGAGCACGTAGAAGAATTGATTTCTGGGAAAAGAAACGCATGTTGTGAAATGACTTTAAAGTTGCTTATCGTTACTCAGAACAGTACGAGCCTCTCGTCTGTATTTATCAGACACACTGAGGCTCATCATGTGTCTCTACAGGTAACAGCTGCACCTGCTTCACCTGCCTTCAGTAAACACCCGGCCGTCCTGTTGGATGTTACTGCTGTTCATAGTTTGAGTCGATCACTTTGTGGAGGACGGCCTCTCCTCCGGCAGCAGGAGGAAGACTTGGCTGTTGCAGCAGCAGCGTGCTCTTAAATGTCTGCAGCGTTTACACAGCATACCAGAAGATCTTCGAAGGTCTTCAGTGGTTTCTGTGTCCCAGTGTGTCGGCTGCACAGAGTTAGTGTTACCAGACTAGCTATCATCACCCCATGAGCGCTGCGAGGTTAGTGCATACCAGCCCTAACCAGCTAGAGGGACGCTCCGGACTGTAAATCAGTCTCGTTCCCGAGCTCCACACCCATCCTGTTCTGGGTCTGGGGAGGAGAGAGCTGCGTGGCTGACCTCATCGCTCAGGCAACAGACCCTGCCCCACATCCTGAGGAAACACAGGAGGGAAACAATGAGCAGAGTCAGAGCTGGAGGCCAGCGAACACTGGCGGAGGGGCAGCTGTGGACCTGCAGGCTGCGATCCTGCTGATAACAGAGTTGTTGCTTCAGTTGCAGCTCGCTTCGCTCTCTTCCTCCTGCCGGGCTGTTTCCATGTTCTGGCCTTGTAACTTGGCTCAGAGAGCAGCGCTGATTATGTTCCTGACAGTTCTGGGTAATGCAGAAGGAATCTGCTGGATTGTCCTCACGTTACTCAGGCTGGGGGACACTACAGGGCATGTTAGAGGCCGGGGAGCTCCACAGGAAATCTCACTTCTGTTTACCACATACTCTTTCACTTTTAATGTCCATGTAAACGTCACTTGTGTTTTTTAGAACTGCGTATCAGCCGAATGTCTGAAATCTGTCCACAGCACTGAGAGCTGAAAACAAACAGGGCTGAAAAATCATGTTTCAGTTATTTTTGCGGGATAATTTCTGCATCACATTTTTCAATTTCACAAAAAATAATCTTAAAGTCGTGATGACATGAAATTTGCTGGAGAACAAGATTATTCGGACAGAGTATCTCTGCAGTTCTACTGAACTAAACGAGTCGGTTGTCTGCTTGTTTTCTCAAATTAAGGTGTTGATTTTAGTATCATACTCAGACGATGCTCAGGAGAACTGAGATGATAAGACCATTAATTCTTTAGTTCATCATAAGCAGAAAAATCTGCAGGTGTTTTAATACAATTTCAACCGTTTGTCATTTTAAAAAACAGATTTTCTAGAATAAATCAAAGTCAACAATCAATAAACAAACGATTAACAAAATAACGCAAAATAACACTTCACAAGTGTACACATGAATAATTAACATAGATTAAAAGGGCGAAAAGCACAACCAGTGTTAGAAAGGCAGCAAAGATAAAATGAACAATAAAAGAAGAAAAGTGATTTATTAAGTGTTTATTCTTCTCATTTTCTTGCGCCGCCTCTCCTGTGAGTTTAACTTAACATGTTTGAGTTTTTCTATTCTAGATTGTCAACTCTGCTGTATTTTCTGACGTTATATGGATCAAATGAAATAAAACAAAATAGGAAATAATCAGCAGGTTGGTCAATAATAAAAGTAATCTAGCAGGAGAAATAAAAACTTCATCCACTGAATAAACCCGTCAGGATTTGGCCGTGGGATGTTCGGCTGTGTTGTCGGCCCGGCTGCACGTTTGGACCGTGTTCTGGTGTTGGAGCTCCAGAGAGACAACACAGTCTTTCTTTGAGCGTCTTCCTCGTCCGCCCAGTTAAACGCTCTCATGGCACAAAAGGCTCCTCACTGACATACGGTCCTCACACATGCAGGCCATGAATGTGTCCTCAGTGACTGGGTGTTACATCAGGCCTCAGACTTTCCCCTGTCATCTGATTTACGGCTCTGTGGGGAAGCTTCGGCCTTTATTTTGGTCCAGCAGCGCTCTCTCAGGGGGCGTGTCATCTTTCGGATATGGGGCTGCTCGGCAGGGTATTTTTAGGTGTGTTTATTTTGAAGTAATCACCCGAAGATGCTTCTGTGGTTCTGATAGTATGCTATTACACTCATTCATCCCTTTGTCTGCGTGGGCTCGTGTGTTATACTGTAGAAACTGGAGGACGTCTGTCAGCTGCGAGGCGTTTATTCCTCTCTTCATTCAGTCTGTTTGCTGTTGGTCCATTTTCCCTCGTTTACTCACATTCTGTCTCCCTCAGCCTGGTATCTCCCCCTCCTCCCCCTCTCCGCGGCCCCTGCCTGTCTTGTTTGATATAAATATCGTGTCGGGTTGGCCTGATGGGGTTGGGTTTCTTCTGGGGCTGTGCACAGTTCTGCTCTCTTGCTCCTCGGCTATAAACAGGTGAGCTGTGGACCCTGTTGGCCCACATGTTAATAGACCAGATTAGACAGCCGGGTCGTTCCCTGCCAACTAACCTAGAATTCAGACAAGTCTGAATGTGTTAAATTAAATGTGTGCATTGAGTTCAGGAATGAAGATTAATGTTTTGTCCACAGATTAAAAGATAGCATTGTTTAAAATGTAACAAACAAAGTCGAGTTTAGTGAATCCAATAAAAAAACAGGTTCAACAGGAATCACATGAAAAACTTTTAAATCAACGTAGCACAAATGTATGAAATATTTATGAGATAAAAACTTGCTTACAGGCGCCGAGTTCTGATCACAGATTTCCATAAAATGTTGTTAATTTGTTATTTTAAATTCTATGGAGATGTTTGGAACTACAGACGTTCTACGCGATCTCTAGTTTTATTTCAGCGCACTTCATTTCTGAATTAACGTTAGCTAGCGTTGCTCTCAGTTAGCAGAGACGGGCGCCAACACGAGGTGCATAAAGTCACATCGACCTGAGTCCTTCACAAAGAAATCCACAATCCAGCCGCTTTAGACAACTTCAAGAAATGGTCCACAGGCTAACGTAGGCTAACGTAGGCTAACGTAGGCTACAGTGATAAACAGGAAAGGTCTCATTCTTCTTGTCATGTTCAATCCGCTCATATGTGGCCAATAAAAGATAAAGATACACATCTACAAATGTTACTTAGAGCCCCTTTAAGTTTTGAAAATGAAAGATTTGTAGTTTCAACCAAATCTAGTGAGCACACAAACAAACTTCACAATTTCTTGTCTATAAAGAGTTTTGTAAGGTCCAGTGAATCTAGTAGAAACTCCATGACATGAACTGGGAGGTGAGCTGGTCCGGAGCGACCCGGCCCTGGTGTCCTCCCTTCCTCCCCCCTGCCTGCACTGTACTCTCTGCTCTGTGGGAAACGGGCAGTAAAAACATTGACATCTCCCTCATCCTGGAATTCAAAGCATGCTGTAGTTAGTGGAACGGCTCCTGTAATTGTCAGCACATTATTTTCATTTTCTGGACTGACAGACGGTGTTTTGTGTTCGAGCACATTCCGCACCAGCTCGCTACCTCAAATCCGGCGGTATCGGAGGAATGTGTGTTCTGCTCGAGTAGGTTTTATTACTAAGCATCATTTTGACTCCCGTTAAGACGGGTCGGCTGGTTCCACTGGATTACAGCGCCTGTACGTTCCCTCCCCAGAGCCGCCTTCCCCGTGTCCGCGGCTGATTGCTTTCCTTCTCTGTGAGGACGGAGGAATGTGAGGAATTCCTCGTGTACCTTCACTCCAATCTGATAACGACTGCCGGGCCTTGGCTGGGCCTTGACTGGGTCGGGGGTGTGCACAGGCAGGACCGAGCATGTACCCACGGCCACAAGAATGTGTACACTATCCACATTACATGAGGGTTGTTTGCTGAGCTTAATGAAGATTAGTTACCACAGTGTGACCACAGATGTTTCCCCTGACAGACTGAGCCACTGTTGCAGTAAATCTGTGTATTGTCTGACTTGAATTAAAAGTCGTATTCTGTTTGATGACAGCTTTATTCCTCCACGCTGCACAATGGACTATTGAGTCAGGATGCTGTTGGAGTGGAGTTGGACTTTGTCCATTGTGGCTCCTGCCCCCCGTCTGGAATGGAAAAGATTAGCCTGTTGCTTGGCTTACAGCGCGTGTTTGCATTCTCAACACTTCGAAGTCTTTATGGACCAAACTTCTCTGAGACTGAGGAGGCATGTGTCCATCCAGACTCGATGCTGCCCTCCTCAGGGAAGTGAGGGAAGCATCTGCAGTCTTTATCCTGCTGTGACCTGCAGAGAATGTCTGCCAAGAGGTCCAGGTAAAGAGGATGTGAGCTGGAAATGTTTCATTTAGTAGTAACCACACTTTTCTGCTGCTAAATTTAAGCAAGTCTTCATTAAAAACCTGCAGAATCCAGCAGCTGTATCTCCCACTAGAAGCAACATTTTAGTTTCACCTACAGTTAATCGAAAACTAACAAAAACACGTGTGAGTGCAAAGTCCAGACGCAAGAAGCTGTGACTGTGTCAAAACATGTGTAGCATTTTAAATGAAGGTGCTGCAGAGATACTCCAGCCTGCACTCGTACTGTCATACTGAGCTTGATTTCCCTCAAGCTCAAAGTGCCGCTGCTAACTAAAATTACAACGGTCCTCGCAAGTCGTCTGTCTGAGGCAAAGACGCAACAATGACAGTCGTTTCTGCTGCAATCTTTGTTTTCGTTTCATTTCTATTCTATTAATGGTTTGTTCGTAGTTAATTGCATCGTTCATATTTGCCTGTCCAAGGCGTCGTCTGCTTCACACAGCTGGTGTGTTGGTTCATTTGTCCTCTACATGTCTTCGTTATCTGTACATTTTTATTCTGTATGTTAAATGTTATTGTGATGATGTTGCAGTTTAAAATTTGATGCCATGAAACGGGCTATAATGATGATAATAATAACGCAGGTAAATGCAAATATTAGCTGTTAAACAGGGAAATAAAATAGGGGGCGGACCGTCCTTAACTTCAGATTTTCCTTTGAATTAAAAGAAAGTGGAGAAAGTCACCAGATCCCCTTAAATAAAACGTTAGATGTAAGTATTGTTGTGTTAGGAGAAACTTTTTAAAGGTTAAAAAGCCATCTAGTAAAAAAAACACAAATTATACATGAATTTGTTTGCTTCTTTGTGTGAAACATTCTGTCCCCCTCAAACACATCGACAGCACAAACCGTAATAGAACTATGACATGTTCAGTCTTCTGTCTTCGCTCACCTTCCGTTTCCTCGGGTGTCCAGAAGTTCAGCTTAATATCTTCTGAGATACAAAAATGGAAATTAATCGCTTATCTTGTAGCAGGAATTATCAGTTATTGCATCAGCTGAAACGTCCATATTCTGCTTTTCTTAAATCTACATTTAGGCCACACAGACCGACCCGGACCCACTTCAGGACATCTAAAGTGTTTGTTACGTGTCACTGTGGGTTCTAATGGGTTAAAGTTTGGTTTAAACAAACAGTCTAACTGTATAAAAGCCCCCTGTGGAGATGTTCTGAGTCACTGAGTGTAGTATCAGCAGATTGTGGAGGTTATAATGAGTCCAGAGAGTCACAAACTGGGCTCAGTGTAAATGTTCTGTTGGACCTCAGGCGGTACAGCTGTCCTCTCTGTTAAAGCCTCCGACAGCTTTCTAGGAATACACCCCCATAATTAGCGAGTCTGGAGGCATTTATTCTGTAAGTTCTGCTGCAGCGGAGATCTGAACCCACACTGTGATTTCTGTGACTCACCTTTGTCCCAAAACCATCGGTGGTGTTTTTCTACACGGAGGCTTTTGTTTTATGAGCGACAAAGTCAACTTCAGGCGGACCTTGTTGAGCGTGTCAGCACCAGGTGCAGATTATTTTGAGCTGGTCGGGATATTTCAGCACATTTGCACAGACATGAGCGACTCACTGAGCTGAACGCTTTAAATAGTCCTGCGCTCCCATGTGGTTTAAGTCAAACTTCATGACTTCAACATTTAGCTGCCGGGGAGGATCTCCCTCCGGACCGAAGACTGATGAAGAATGTGGAGGACGTGTAGGTGGAGACGTCTGTTTCTGTGTCCACATCGAGTTCAATATACATTCAACACAACAGTGTGTAGTTATTTTAATTGTGTTAATTTTTTCCCAGATGCCGTCGAACAACATGTGTTTTCAACATCATGTTCTGCTGTCGATGAGTCGGACGTGTTTTTAAAACTAACTGAATCTTTAATAAGACTAATATTTAAAACACTGCAGCAATGAGAACAATGACAGTCATAAATACATAAAACATTCATCAATAGTATGTGATCACACCGTTTTAATTGTATTTAAAATAATAATTTTTAATCAATGGTTAACAATGGTCGCTGCGTTGTGATCCTTAAAGGAGCAGTCTGTAGTTTCAGTGAGTAAACAAGCTGCTATCAGAGGAGAATAAGCTCCCAGAACACCGTCTGAAGATAGAAAGGTGGCGGGGTCCGCCACTTATAAACTGTGTCGTCCTTTAAGGTCAGTTCGACTGATTGACTGAGTGCTCCTTTCTTTTTGTCAAATGTTTTTATTGTCTGTTTTCAATGACAATACAAAGACACAGAACAGAACAAGTCAATAAGCAATAATGATAATAAAAGAAATTCCAAACATGCAGATAACTGACTGTTTGTCATCGCGGCTTATAAGCAGAAGAAAATAATAACAAGGAGAGACAATCGTGCACAGATGGACACAGACTGACAACTGCTTTTAAATAGATAAAGTTTTAGATACTTTAATACGACATCCAACTGTCATGTTTTTGTAAATAAACTTGTGACACTGGAGGATATTTAAGTGTTGGAAACATATGCTGGCAGATTTTTGCTCATTTGAATTGTGAATTAAACAGGAAACATTTTCTAATGCGCATAACAAGAGACATTTTTAAGTTGTATTTTTCTTTTTTAGCCTTCGATAAACATCTTTTTGTGTTTGACACAGAGACGAATGAGAGTCCTCAGTTCATCACACTGTTCTTGTAGACTTATCTTAAGTCTACTGCTAATACTTTATATTTTAAGAGCAGGATTATAACCAAACACAGTAGACGAGGAGAGAAACAGAGAAACAACATGACAAACAGACAAATCCTCCTACAGACTAACATTGATCTGTGATCTTAGTTTCTCTTATTACTTTATTCTTTAAATCAATGTAATCATGTAATGATATGGTCATTATTTTTGACAACAGGAGTAATAATAAACAAACAAACACAGACGAGGAAGACAATTAAAAAAGATATGTAATCAGTCACAATAATCACAATCATCAGTAAATTGAATACAAACCACACTTACAGGTTACAAAGTGCTTCAAAGTCAGAAACAGCAGATTAGATAAAACAAACAAACGAGGATTCTAAAACATTTTGGGGATAACGAAAAGTTAAAGAATGTGACGTGGAACGAGTAGAAACCCGATAACTTAATTAAGAATTCATGATTGTTTTCCTATGAAATAAAGTGTGACGAGAGTTTGTGTCGGTACAGTTACAACCCTGCTGGTCGTGTTTACCTGTAAACACAGATTTAAGGGTGTAAATGTCATTAAGCAGGTAGATTCTGAGTGATGGAGGCGGAGTCTGTGAGGCTCCGCCCCCTCAGTGATCCGGCAGCGTGTCGTCACCGCTCGGTGCTCAGACTATCTTTGTCTGTGCTGCTGTCTGCATGTTCGCCTGTCGAGGATATTACAGAGAGAGAGAGGAGGGAAATAATGTAAGTACACACATTTCAATCAATCCAGTCATTTATCTTTCAGCACTGTTATGATTACTGAAGCTGCTGAAGGAGAACGTTTGTTCTGTGTAAATGTTTTTACACTCACTCATGGATGTTGTGTTCAGTGATGATCCGCTGTGTGAAGGAGGAGTTTAAGTTGGATGATACAAAGACAGAAAAATGTTACATTTGCCTCTAAATAATCTATCGTCACTTCATTAATGTCCCACAAATATCTTTAGTGTATTTTATTGGAGTTGGATTAAAAAGTTATCATTTGTAGGAGAACTGCAGCAAGTAATTAACCAAACGATGAGTTGTCAAACGTTAAAACTATTTTGATAAAATGTTTAAGAAATGATTTGATTCCAGCGACCAAACAGATCATCAATTAAATGAGAGAAACAACAACATGTTGATCATCAGTGATAATAATCGTTGGTTCAGTTTGGAAACAGAAAATCCTCAAATTGAAGAAGCTGACAACTGAAACTTCAGCATCTTTTCCTCCTCAGGATGATTCATCAATCAGTTTTCAACTTTTAAATTGACCCCAAACTATTTTGATCATCAATTAACTGTTTTATTAATTCATAAAAAGTCACATTTCTCTGATTCCAGAAGCTTAAATGTGAATAATTTCTAGTTTCTTTCCTCCTCACTGACAGTAAACTGACTGTCTGAAGCTTTCAGGAACACTGATTGAACTTTTTTTGACATTTTTTGACATTTTGAAGACAAAACAACTGACCATTGAATTAAGAAAACAATCAACACATTGATCCACAATCATAAGAATCATTAGTTGTAGCTTTCACGTCCAGTTTAGACTGATAGTAAACAGAAAATCTTCAATTTGAAGAAGGTGACAACTGAAATTTAAACATTTAGCAACAATTACATTAAAGTCCACCTGCTTTGATCATTGATTAATCAGGTTGAGACTTTTGAATTGTTCTTTTTTAAGGAAGAATCGCTTTTTAAATGTGACTATTTTCAGGTTTCTTTCCTTCTATTGGACGTAAACTGAATATTTTGGGGTTAATTAAGATATTTGCAGTTGCAGTTAATGTTCCACCACCATCTGCGTTTCTACTGACTGACCTTTAAGCCAGTTGGACAGTTTGGACCTGCTTCTCTGGTGTTCTGAGTTTAAAAGTGCAGCGATTCCTTTGAAATGGCCTGCAGCCGCTCGGAGCTGCTGTAGTGTAACAGTATGCAGCCGGCGACTGCGGTCTATTCTGGACGGGCTGAGGATGGATGGATTGTGTGATGTAAGAGTCTATTTTGTTCCTGCGTTCCAGCGAACACTCAGCAGGGTAACGCTGACTGCACCCCCTCAACCCTGGACTGGATTCAGAACCACTTTCGGTCCGTCTGCTGCTTTGTTCCCAGCAGTCTGTCACAGTCAGACACTCATCAGAGGCATGAATTACTCACAGAGGTATAATAGTGACAGAAGAAGCTCAGAGAAGGGAAGCCGTCTGTGTCACCAGGGTTGTATTTATAGTTTGGACTGATGGGAAAACTATGTTGGGGATTTCACGAAGGTCTAATGTGTTTAGGTATGAAGTTCAGTGATGAACGGTGCCACGCTGTGTTGATGAGGAAGCTTATTTTAGCCACAGACGGGAACGAGAGGCCGAGCCGTCGCTATTGTCTGTTTACAGCCTGACACCACATTCAGTCGTCGCCACAGAGAAGAATTCATTGGTCTCCGGCCGAAACATGTCGGTGAAAAACACTCCAGGACTTTGTCTCTGAGGACACGACTGTGTCGAATGGTTACTCAGACTCACAGTTTGTAATCTCTGTTAAAAAAACACAACAAAAGATCAAAGTTTTGTGGGATCATGGGAGTTGTTGTCTTCATTGTTAAACAGCCATGATGAAAATCTGTCTGTGACTGTGGTAGGTAGTATTTTAAAGTGTTAGTAACATTGTTTTTAGTCTCACTCGCCGACTCCCTTCGTCGCCCTCTGTGGACCGTTCACACTGACAAAATGGGAATATTGCTCCGTTATTTCGCCTCCCTGTCTGTGTGAAAGTCTCAGAGGTGGAATCCTGTGAACAGAACCACAGCAGAGGCCAGACGACGTCTGTGCTGCGGTCCGATGGCGTTCACAGTCTGACAACTAAACAGATCCTTCACTCGTCAAATAAAAGAAGTCAACGCTACAGGACCAAACATCAGTCATGTGGTTGCAGGTCCTGTTTACTGCATATATTATATATCTTATATACAGAATGTATACATGCAGAAGTGTCTGTCGTCCTGTCCAACATCCTGTCTGTCATCATGTCTGTCATCATGTCTGTCCTACCGACTCTTCATCACATGCTCGTCTGTCCCCGGCTGTGAGATCCAGACAGCTGCTGCTGTGGACTGGATGTCATTATGTGACTTCCTTCCACTGTTGTGTTGTTGTAGTTTATGTCTCTGACAGGATCCTCTATTTACTGATAGTGATTATGTGATGACGTCACGTTGAGCCAAATACTTCTCTTTGTCACTTTCCGGGACGCCGGGCGGGTCAGAATCTCAACCACAACATTTTAAAACAGCATCCACATGATTTATAAACAGTCTGCTGAGATGATTTTAGATTTACAGGTGGAAACACAAAAGATATGACACGATGATGTTGTAACGTCACGTGTCTTTTGTTCCACAAAGCTGTCATGCTCTGTGAAGTGACACTGTGGAGTTGTGTTACGTCATGTGAGCATCAAACCCACGATGTCGTGGTCGCAGCGATATTGCAGAACATCAAATACAATACTTCACAAAGCACCACGATGACGTGTACTAAAAGTTGAACTGTGTGATCTTTCAGACGCGTTGCTGGCGGACCTGGAGTCGACTACGTCCCACATCTCAAAGCGACCAGTGTTCCTGTCTGAGGAGACGCCGTACTCCATCCCCACCGGAGGACACTCCTACCAGGATGTGTCGGTTCCACCTCCAGTCCCTCCTCCGCCCTCAGCCGAGGCTCTGAACGGCTCCCTGATCGACCAGCCGGACTCCCACCACTCCTCTCAGCAGGTACGTCTCTGTAGGGTCACGAGATCCAAATACTCGTTTATATTTAGAGTTCTGAACACTCACAGTAAAGGAAATGTGCAACAACAGACCCAACAACAGTAATCTTGTCTTCAGCAACTCATTTTCTTTTTTTGTTTTGCCTCCTTGTTTTTTAACTTTGACTAGTTTGGTTTGACTGCTACGCATCCTGTTATTTTATCTCCTGAGTGTCCTGCTTTTGTTCTGTCAAAGCACTTGAACTTTCTTTTTAAAGGTGCTCTACAAATAGTTATTATTATGAGAAAAAACAGAAAACCGTGGAAACGTTGTGAGTGTCAGTGTCGGCTCTACATCACACCTCCGCCCCTTTAACTCACGATCGTGGTGTTTTAGTTGCTGTCTTTGGCAAAAAATCACCAAATTTAATGAGGAAAACACACCGACTGCGACCCGGTCAGCCCTCCCCACCCACCGGGTCTTTGTGAACTTCGGCCTGGAAAACAGGATCCATCTCCAGCAGCGACAGCCCTGAACTGAACTTGAACTCGGTTGTCGGTTTCCACGCTGCCCGATGGGTCGAGATCTCAATCACAGCACTTTACAACAGAAACAGTCGGCTGAGACATTTTTACATTTCACAAGTTGAAACCAGCTAAAAGAAACATTACTATGTGTATTTCAGGTTCCAGTTATTGATGACAATTAAAACTGTTTTCCATTCCAAGCTCAGGATTTATTTTTCCGTCTTTTAATACTTTGGAAATCATTTTAAAAAGTCAGCCGCTCCTTTATAGTGAAATATACAACAGATGCTGTTGGGTCTCGAGTGTTTGCTAACAAAATAACACGTGTAATAAATGATATCCACTGTACCACATTAGATTTAGTAGATATATGAAGGATGCTGCTGAAGATTGAATGTTCTGAGGGAGAGCTAACGGGTCCAGATGAAGGTTAAATGAACGTTTTGTGTGTCTGATGAATCGTCTGCAGTCGTTGGGTTCGGCCCAGAAGAGCTCCTGGTCCAGAGACAGCAGCAGCTCCCCGTTGTCTCACATTGAAGAGGACCACGTCTACAGGTACGCTGCTGCACTCTGAGCGCGTTTAGAGTAAACAGTATCATCTTCCCTCTGGCTGCTGTCAGCAGATGTCTCTGTCCGTCTCCTCTGCAGTTTTCCAAACAAACAGAAGTCATCAGACTCGTCAACGGCAGCCATGACGTCAGCGTTGGGTAATAACCTGTCAGAGCTCGACCGGCTGCTGCTGGAGCTCAACGCCGTGCAGCAGAGCTCCCCGTCATTCCCCACCACAGGTACACACTCCACCTCCAGCCTCGCTGCTTCTGTCGGTGCTGAGCAGACGTAATTATACTGTCATGTGTCTACAGAGGAGGCAGCTCCACCTTTACCGTCCTGCAGCATCACCCACTACGAGAACGGCAGCGGCCCAGACATCATGGTGAGCCCGCCGCCGCAGGAGAAACCCAAGAGGAACGGGACGAGTCGGCCAGACGAGGGCCGACCCTCTGTGGAGAGTCTGCTGGACGAGCTGGAGGGCTCGGTGCCGTCGCCCAGGTACAACAAGTCCACACACAGTTTCCTCCAGTAGAGGCTCAGATACACGTGTTAAAACAGACTCTGGTAAAAGTAGAAGTACTGATTTAACGTCAAATAAACACATTTTGGGTTGGTAAAGCGTGAAGTAACGAGGCTGTTCTGAAGCTGTGAGGAGGAGAAAGTTCAGATGTTTGTGATGTAGAGAGGAGAAGTCTCAGAGCCGCTCGAGTAAATACAGACACCTGAGAAAGTATTTGTACTTAGTTTCTTCCCACCTCTGCAAAATGCATATTAAAATATACTTTGTGTACATTTTAAATGAAATAATAATAATAAAGGTATAATCTGAAAACGAACATCCTGAAATTAAATCCAAACCATGTTATTTTAGACAGAAAAATCTAAAATCAAGGAAACCTCAAACCAAATCTTTGAGTTTATTTATCGATATCAAAGTCGGCTTTCATTCTACTCGATAAAGAAACGGCTACTTCTTCCTCCTGGGTTTTAACAATTGATTTGAGATTAATTGAACAAAACATCAGAAGAATGTTTAATAAGATTTTAACAGGAGATGTGAGAGAAAGTTCTCATCATGATGTTGAACAGTTTGGTTTGGAGTCATGTGGGAACTTAGACTTTGATAGATATTTAGTTGAATTCTGCTGGTTCGTCTGATATTTTGCTCTGTGTTTTTCAGCCCTCCGGCTCGCCACAGCGACCTGGACACGCCCTCTCAGCAGCAGGCCAGAATTTCAGCCTCCTGCGCCACCAGAGAGCTGGATGAGCTGATGGCCTCTTTGTCTGACTTCAAGGTACGACGCAGTCTGAGGGAAAACTGGAGGCTTCACTTTCTCTTTATGTTTCCTCTTCTGCTGTTGATTCTCTGTCCTCTTCCTCTTATCCTGCCTCTGCTTCTCTGTCCTGCAGCCCAGCTCTCTGGGCTCTCTGCTGGAGCCGGCAGCCGCCTCCTCCAGCTCTCCTCATCCTCCAGTCTCTTCCTCCATCACCCCCGTGGCTTCTCCTTTCCTTCTGTCCCACCCGTCTGCCTGTGCCTCTCCTCTCTTCTCTCTGCCTGCCGGTCTCGAGCTGCACATAGATGAGGACGGAGGAGACGGCGGCTCGTCAGCTCCTCATCCGAGCCGCCTCCCTCCACACAGTCCCATATCCTCCCTCTCTGCAGCCAGCGACCTCGACCTGGACTCTGTCGTCGACGTCTCTCCCAACATGCTGTCGTCCCAAAACAAGACTCTGCTCGTCCTCTCTCAGTCCAACCTGATGAGAAACAGTCCGAGTCCCTCTAACACCACCACCACCCCCTCTCTGACCTCCGTTAACACCGTGCTGGACCACAAGTCCTCCAAGTCTCCGAGTCCGTCTGTAGAGCGGATCTCGCCCTCAAATACTGCCGGTAGATTCTCTGACACTATGAGCAAAGGGTCTTCTTCCTTTCACGACCTCGATTTGAGTTTCTCTCCGCCATTTTCTTCAAAAAACCTCACCCCTCCTCTCTCAGCTGCGAAGACTCCCTCACCCCTTCCTGTCTCTCTCTCTGTATCTCCGCCTTCTGCACACACCTCCTCCAAAACATCCTCACCCTCTCCGGTCTCTCCTCTGATGGTGCCGACTCTCAGCTCCAGCAGACAGATGTTGGACTCGGCTCCTGTAGCTCAGAGAAGCAGCCCGCTGGCGGTGCAGGCGGAGCCGTCTCTGGACGAGGCGCTGGACAAGCTGCTCGCCATGAGTTTTGTACAGAATCACTCGGCGGCACACGTGGAGGAGCCCGAGCTGAAGATGGAGGCTCACTGTCTGGGCAGAGGGATGCAGGAGGTGCAGGAGGAGCTCATCCTGCCCGTCGACAGGAACAGCGTGCAGCCGGACACGTTCACCAGCGCCACCAACAC
>CAEMYA010000026.1:57223-67556 GCA_903131615.1 Diplodus sargus
TGTGTGTGTGTGTGTGTGTGTGTGTGTGTGTGTGTGTGTGTGTGTGTGTGTGTGTATCAAAGAGAGTTTCCTGGGAAAAAAGATTCTCCTGGAATTAAAAAGAAGAGAAAAAGAATGTCCTGGAAAACAAAAATCTCCTGAAAAACATTCTCCTGGATAAAACTCAGGAGAAAAGATGATGTTCTGCATAAGAAAAATAATTCTCAAGATTCTTGTTTTTTATCCATTCCAGGAAAGTTGTTTAGGTTCTTCGGTTTTAAGTTAAAAACATATTTAATCAGTTATTAGCTGTTTAGTTTCTGGACTCACTTCTTTAGCGCTCTACATATTCATACGTCACTTCCTGTCCCGCACCAGCTGGTGGCGGTAAAGAAACATCTTTGTGTCACCAACTTTCCCAAGAAGAAGAAACGGGCCGCGCTTCTCTGCTCTGATTGGACAACGTACTACACGATTGGCAGCGTCATACCCGGAAGAATGACATTTTTATTGTTGCTAACATTTCAGGTAAGTGGAGCTAATTTGTTTAACCGAACAACAACCTGTGATAAAGTGTTTATTCTGCGGCCGGCCGCGTTTAGTTCATGTCGAAGAGACTCTGAGGTGTTCGCGTCAGACTTCAGCCGAGGCTCCGTCATAAATTCACTAAATCCAGATTTAACCTTAATATTTCAACATGTCCTCGGTTATCAGACACTAAATCTTATTGTAGACACTTTCTGTATCTTCAGGGTTTCAATTCGGCTTTCATGAATTCAGTTTATCACGAAACGTGAATTTGTTTGAGGGACTTTTTCTGTTTAGCTTCGGCTGCTTGAACTTGTGTTTGCTAGCGAGTAAAACTTTATAGTTAAATGGAAAACCGCGAAACAATTCAATTGATTAATGATCGAAGGCTGAATGTTTGTATTGATCGAAGGCGGAAGAACTAATCAGATCGTTCAGTCAGTCAAAAGTAATGATGTCACATTATAGAGTTACTAGATTACAAGACTTAGTATCCTAATTTATTGTATTTGTAGAGGAGATAATTTAACTGTAATGGGAAAAGTTATATTCATACAACTTATTTATTAAGTTATTTATTAGTTATTTATTAAGTTATTTATTAGTTATTTATTTAGCAGGAAATACGTTGTATTATGATATGTATCATTACCTGTTTATGACATGACCAATATTAGGATATGAGTTTTATTAGAAGGCCCCAATGATACTTTCAAATATATCAGCTGTAAACGCATTTTTTGCAAACACGTGAAAAACATCAGTAATATAAGCAGTGAACTGAAGCAGTGAACTTCAGTGGAAATCTAAAGATTAAACTGACGCTCAATCGTGTGTATCAGCTGATAATTCAGCCGACTGATTTATCGGTCGGGTTCTGATTTTATACACTGATCACAAGTTTCTGTGTGTAAAATCTGAACATGCAAAGTCACTGAAGTTGTCAAATGAAAGTAGAGAAGTGAGAAGTAAAATATTTCACTCAGAATGGAAATAC
The DNA here is from genome assembly GCA_903131615.1 of Diplodus sargus. Classification (NCBI taxonomy): domain Eukaryota; kingdom Metazoa; phylum Chordata; class Actinopteri; order Spariformes; family Sparidae; genus Diplodus; species Diplodus sargus. The sequence goes on from CAEMYA010000026.1 coordinate 58,728, forward strand.
ACATTTACAAGCACTTGAGTAAATGTACCTAACAGTGTGTTTGATGAATTGTTTCTGGACGGTAAAGAAAAGTCCTGTATTATCGAGCAGAACCCTGCAGAGAATATCATCTTTAGTCTGTTGATTTCATATCAGTCACTGTTGTATCTCCAGGATGTGACTGTTCTAAGATTATTTGTCAGTGTGTGTCTGCAGCTTCTCTTTGTGGTCTCACTGACACTGAACTGATCTTCTTCTTCTTCTTCTTCTTCTGCTTCTTCTTCTTCCAGGTCTCTTAATGCGAAGAGGACACAAACGTCATCGGGACCACAATGGCTTCCTACTTTGATGAACACGACTGTGAGCCCACGAACGCTGAGGAGCAGTATCGGCAGAACGCTCTCCTTGAGCTGGCCAGGTGAAGCTGCTGAACACACCTGAGGCTCCTGTGAGGCTTCACGCTGACTCGGTGTGCAGCTCTGACTGATGTTGGTCTGTGTGTTCAGGTCTTTGATGCAGGGCCTGGACCTGCTGGACTCAGGCACGTTCGACCTCTCGGACTGGGACCAGCGACTTCCTCCTCCGGCTGCCAAAACTGCTGTTCAGACTCTCACTGTGGTCGTCATTTCTCCAGAACAAGCAGGTGACAACGTTCAGTCCAGAACAGCTCAGTGTGTTTCACATCAGAGCAGTTTGTCGAGGAAGAAACTGATGACGGCAGAGATTATTTTGATACGTTTGTCATGTTTTTCAATATGTTTGAGCATTTTTCAGCAATAATAACAATAATTTAACAATAATTTTGAGCTACTAAGTTGGTAATTTGAGAAAGTTTCCACATTTGTGGTGTGAAACTAAACTATTTTACACACATTATTTTGGGGAAATGTTTTTTCCAAATGTCATTTTGAGATATGAACTCATTCATCTGATTAACTTCTGTCATTATTGTTATGATACTGAGTCTGATGAAGACTTGATGAACCTCAGACTTCATTTGTTGAAAAAGCTTTTTGCCCGAGGAGACATTTCTGTCCGTCTCTTGCTTCAGTGAAACCTGAAAAACAAAAATAACAGCTTCTGGGTTTGTTCGTGTGAAATGTGAATCTGATGCAGGAAAAGACTTTTGCCTGCCTCTCCTGGATTACTGACATTAGAGGGATTTATTCTGGTGTTCTGTTCTCACAGATAAAGGTCTCAAGTGTCCTGTGTGTTTGCTGGAGTTCGAGGAACAAGAGACGGTTCGCGAGATGCCTTGCAAACACCTTTTCCACGCAGGATGTATTCTGCCCTGGCTGGGAAAGGTAACGCTCGGATTTATACTGCAGATTTTCATTTTGGCTGCCGGGAATTCTTTTTTTTAAATTTCTTGCCTGTTTGTAATCGTAGACGAACTCCTGTCCGCTCTGTCGACTTGAGTTACCGACCGACAATCCAGAATATGAGGAGTTTAAAAAAGACAAGGTGAGACTGATCGTCGCCCTCTAACTGCTCTCAGTGTGTCGTCAGTCCTTCACTGAATAGTTTTTCTTTTTCTGTCCTGCAGGAGAGAAGGAAACAGCGGGAGCACCGGCTGGAAGACCTCCATGGAGCCATGTACACATGACCCGACAGCACTGTGGTACAAAAGCCTCAGGAAATGCAAAATGCTGCATTCACGCCATTTCATACAGAATGTAACTAAATGCTTGTTGATGAGAAATGACGTCCATCAGCATCACGTTTGTAGCTGCGAGTCACAAATCTCCCCAGAATTATCAAGAAATCACCTTCACTGGAAACTCCAGCTAAAAAATTCAACAATATAAAGATGTAACACAATAAAACAGCAAATTTAGGCTTAATTTCTTTTTATCTGATGTGACCATCAGGCTGACTATTAGAATAACCATCTCAGAATTACATGTGACCGCTCTGTTCTCATATGACATGGTGTGAATGCAGCACGAAGCAACAGGCTCGGTGAAAATGTCAAATGCTTGTTTGAAGTTGGATAAATGCTGTTTTCTCGCTAGTTAGGATGAATATATTTAAAGAGGAGAATGCTGTCGAAGCATTTCACTTCAGATTCTTTATTCCTTTGTTGTATAAATATGAGCTTTAAACGCACAAAAAGATCTTTTGTCTAATCGATAGAATTATTTAAAAACAGACGTTTATTTTAATCAGCACCTCCTTTTTTTGTTATGGAGTTTTTCCACAAGAGAAATGTTTAAAACAGAGAATTTTAAAGTGCATTACAGCAGTGTAGTATAAGAAGTGTAAACACTTGTCTAAAGTGTTGGTGCTCATTAAAGACAGATTAAAATCGAAGCAACAGACTTTTAGTTCGTAGTTTGGCTCAAACTCAAACCGTCCCTGCTGCATTATTCTGGATCCTGCTGGTTTTCTTGCAGGACCGTTCCAACTCCGCCTCTGATTGGTTACCTTCATCAGTTAAGTTCTCTACAAGTGACTCAAACTGTTAACTCATCATGTAGCTCTGGTCAAATCTTGTTTTTTAACGGTTCTGTAACTGTGGTTTTGAGCTGTGGTTTCCCCGGTAAACACACCGACCTCGTCGGCCTTCCTGAGCTGCTGCTGCTGCTGTTCATCTCGGGGTCACTAGGCTGAGTGAACAGGCAGAGTGTCGGCCGGCTAGTCCAGAGACTCTGCAGCAGAGACGGCTGAAGAGGTCGGTGTATTTACCGGGGAAAGTACATCTCACAGTCCGCTGTATTAGCTCCATCACTGGCTGGCAAGAAAAACAAAACCCATTAAAATCAGACAACCACTGAACATGGAGTCAGGTCCTTATTACAAGTCTTGCCACTTGACAGCCATCTTTGCAACACCTCTGGCCGGTGATTTCGGACTAACAAGACCAGAAGCACAAAAATCTTTCTGATTTAACAGTTGAAAAACTTGTTGGACACATTTAGCACAGAGCACCAGGACCAAAAGGCCGTCGAGGCATCTGCAGTACAAAAACGATGGCTGCAAGCCGATCTGAAGCGAGGTGGGACGGGTCCTGTTGGCCGTAGGATTCATAATAACGCGTCCCTGCCTGGTAAATACACACATCTTTTAAACTCCAATGCCCCGTCGCACACAGGCTTTCTGTTAACTTGAAGTCTGCAAGCCAAAGCAGTGGGAATTTATTTTTCTAGACTCGACTGAAGACGTTACACAACTGTTTCCACCAGCTGAGTAAACTGACCTTTATGTGTTAAATTGGTGGCGTTCCCCTTTAACTCGTCCCATGATGTTGTTTTGATGTTTGAGAGTCTGCTCCGTCTTGTGGCCGAGACAGAGGAACGGTCTGATTTGGTTTTGATGCTTTTATATCATGTGACGCTCGCTAATTATAACCGCAGCAGCAATCTGTGGAAAATATTAGTCATAAACACAAAATACTGGAGCTCTTCAACCGGCGGTGTGTAGAAACTGTCTGCATGTTCGTCATTCTTTATGTCGTCTGCTCAAGAGTTGTTTCTGCTTGCAAATAAAAAGATTTTTATGTAAAGAAACGACCATCCAAAGACTCACTGTCGCTCTGTGCTTTAAAGGAACAGTTCACTCAAGAATGAAAAGTAATTATCTCAGGTGACGTTTTGTCACCCACAGAACATTTCTAGAGCTTCACAGCAAAACAGAGTTGTAGCATTCTGCTGAACAGCTGAAGCAGCTGGAGACTTGATTTAAAATGGAAAAAACAACGAAATAAACAAAATGTCTCCAAACAGCCCTGAGATCCCAAATTAATTTGAGACGTTATTTACTCTCGACGTGTTGAAATGTGCGGTAATGACGTCTTTGGTGAACTGTTCCTTTAAGCAGCTCCTCTCTTTGAGAAAACAAATGTCTGTGTTTAAAGAACAGCCGATGCAAAACGTCTGCTAATAATTTATCATTTTTATTTCATATTTGAATATAAATCTCTGTCAAATGAAAATACCTAAATGATAGACAAATCATACATATTTACACAATTTATAAAAGGAAACAAAATCATCTGTGTCGACTTGTTTTTGGGGACTCCTCTGTAACCGGTCTCATGTTTCAAATGCAGGAAATAAGACTTAACACGTTCTTATAAACTCTTGTTTCTGTGTTGTTGTTGTTGCTAGAGTCCAAGACATGTACAGGTCAGGCAGCCCAACCAACAAACATACCAGATCAGACAGCTTAGTGAGGTGTACGTTTGGACAGAAAGGAAAGAAAATCCACCGTAAAGTTTTGGCCTGTGGAAGATGGCGTTGTCGTGTCGATGCCGTTACAGAAGTAATCCGACCCCGATGTGAGGGCTCATACAAGCTGCCATTGGTAGTCACACCCTGTGACTGAGTTACAGTGTGGTGAAGATCGGCTACAGCTGAACACAAGATTTAAAAAAAGAAACAATCCGAACATGTTCCCCTGGCACAGTACGAGGGATAAGGCTAAAACAGTGCACTCACACACCTGCTGCGACACACAGAACAACAACCACGGCTCCAGTCGTTTTTGGCAAGATCAGGATTGCTGCTGTCCCAGAAACAAAGCTAAATAATTTGCACACAAAAAAAGTAATGTAACAGATGAAAAAGAAGAACATGTTGGAACTCTAGCTGTTACCTCCGAACATCAAACCCACAAAAGATAAAAGAGGTAGGTGATGTGACCTTTTAAAACACGTGTATTGCTGGCATCCAGTGGTTACGGTACGATGAAGGGCAGAATACTGAGTGAGACAAAACAAGGAGTTCGTCTGAGTGAAACCTATCAGCTTCAGTCTGAGCAGTGGTGGTTAGTGGCAGTTAATGATCACTGTGAGAGAAATTGGCAACAGGAAATCAAACAAAAACATAAATATGACACGTTTTCACTTCTGTGGGAGACTTTTTCTGTCAGTGTTCAGAAACAATCCTGTAATTCATCAGGCTGACAAAGTTCATCTCAAAATAACGTGAATGATTTCGAGATACCAACTTATTATTTTGAGAATGTTTCACGTTATTTTGAGTTTTTTCAAAATAATGAGAAACTCTCAGAATCAGTTTGTTAAAGTCAGTAAAGAGAAACTTTCCTAAATAATGTTGGTGACTAAAGTGAGACTGTATCTCAAAGTTACGAGTGACCTCACAAAATTATCAACTAACAGACCAGCATCTAAAAGTGAGCAACTTATTTGGAGTTACTAACTCAAATGTTTCCTCAATATTTTTACATACTAACTCATCATTTTTAGAAACTTTCTCAAAAATAACGAGTCACTGATACACTATCCTAATAAAAGGTTAGTATTATTTTTTAGATCTCTCATTATTTATAGATACAAACTCATTCTAACTCACATTCTTCTGAGAAGTTTCTTCTTTAAAATACTGAGAAGCCTCAATAACGAGTTACAATCTTAAAATACTGAAACTTTCTTGTTAATATCCCAGAAATATAATATAAATCTTCTCATTGTTCATTATTTTGAAAAGGTTAATCTTCACTTACAGGATCTTTGTTCATCACACTGACAGAAACAGTTTTCCACGCGCTTCAGTCTACAACCTGTCTGCTCCTAACACTGTTCTGACACATGAGGCTTATGGCACAAAGTCTACAAGCATCAAATTCACCTCTCAGTTATCACATCGCTTCATACTTTAACAGAAAAATCATTCTCTAAACTCAAATAAGGCTTCCAAAGGTCCAGCCTGGAATTAAATCAGTGTGTGGACGAGAACTGGGACTCTGAATGCGTCAGCCGCTTGTTTTACCAGCAGATTCAGACCACGTCAAACGTCTGGTGTCACTTTTTCCTTAAAAACAAAAAGAGCCCCGTGTTCAAATCCAACACACTGACAAAAGGCATTATTCACTCCAGTGGAGCGTAAATGAGCACATGATTGATGGCGATTATTGCACCGGACAGGACAGTCGATGAAATGTTAGAAAGAAATCATCTGATCATGCAACAATAACCGAACAGCAACTTCAGAGATTCACTCGCTGCTGGTCACAGAACAGAACTGACCAGGAGCTTCCTGTGCAGCAATCCTGCGATTATGACCTCAAGAATGATGGCGGCTCCAGATACACGTATACGTAATCATACAAAAAATACCGTTAAAATCACATGAGACCAAATGAAACTGTCGGCTGAAGTGACTGATTTTTGCAGATCGTTTGACGGATCGTTTACGCTTGATTGACTAAAAGAGGGCTGAACGCTAACAGCCTGAAACACATACGTAACCGTTAACTACTCACTTCTCAAACATTCAGTATTTTCTACTCACTACACAAACTCAAACGTTAATTGTTATTCTCTCATTCAAAAAGTGTGCCGTGCAGAGATAAGCAAAAGGCCAAAACAGGTGGGCGTGCCGAGCGATGGGTCGGTGGGGAGAGAAACTTTTAAAAAAACGTTGTGGGCACACCAGTGATGCACAGTTATTAAAAAATCTGGTTCAGAAACAAGTGACTCGAGTGAAGAAATCAACAGCCATCTTTGAAAACATTCACGGCTCCAGTGCTCAGACCGGCTCCACACATTCAGCCCTGCTCTCAACACCGCTACAGAAAACGTGACATTTGGCTGAAGTGGTTTTGCACCAATGCTGGAAAACAAATAAAAGATAGTAGAGCAGTACGGATGGGACAACCTGGTGTTGGTTATCAGAACGTCCTGCCTTCCTGTGGGGCCCATGAAGCACCTCCGCAGTAACATTTGAGAGCTTTGGACTGCGACGCAGAGCTACAACATGGCTATACTCTCCGGGGTACAGTTGAGATGTGTCGACGTGCTGCTTCCTCCGGGGGACTTGAGGCCCTTCGTCGCCCCGCCCATCGTCGAGCCTCGGGCCCGGGGGCCTATGATCACCCCTGAGCCGTGGTGGTGACTCTGCTGCAGGCCCGCCATCATGGTCTCACTGGTGACGGTGCCGAACTCGTATGTGAAGGTGCCGTAGAAGACCAGGATGTCCACCGTGAAGACCCACTCGCAGATGGCGGCAGCGTGCTGCAGGACGAAGCTCTCGTGGATGAAGAAGATGCCGCCTGAGAGGAGGAGAGAGTTAAGGAGCACAAACATCTCCGAGACACGAGCAAAACAAAAAGAGTTAAATCAATTATATTAAAAGGTGTCGAGATTCTAGATCGTAAACGATTCGGAGGAGCTTTAAGTTCTGATAATCAAAGCAGGACAGACGATTCTCACAAGATTTAGTTTTTTCTCTTCACTCGCCAACTCATGAGCGTCCAGAGGAGAACAACGAAACAGAAACGCTTTAACGACACAGTTAGCTTAGCGTTAGCCTGCAGCTGCACTTCTAGACACTAATCCTGTTTGCATGAAGACGATCAGCTGACTGTAACTGGAGGAGATCTGAAGGACATCTGGCTGTAGTTTAATGTCCACAACCATGTGACTTTTCTGCTGCCTGTCTTTGTCTTCAAAAAGAGTTTTTAGTCTCAGTAACTTCTTTCCTGGTTAAATAAAGGTTAATTTCAAAATAAAAAGGGTAAAAATTAACCATTTCATTCAAAAATAAAAAAATAAATGACAAAAAACCTCCAAAACCAAACACGTGTTCAGATGTCACTAAATACAACACGGAGGATTTCCCACAGTAAGTTGAGGATACTGAGGACGAGGGAGACCATCGCTCCCAGTGCCAGAGCCACTCTGAAGTGGGCCATCCAGTAGTCGAGGGCGGTCACGGCCACCCGGTAGGTGAGCACACACTGCAGGCACACGAACAGCAGCCCGGCTGGAAACGCCACGCCGGCTCCCACGTAGTGCAGAGACTTGGCGTGATCGACCTGACAAACAGAGCGGTGCAGTTAGACGGTCGTCTGCACGCGTCTGAGGCCCAAAGAAGAAGAAAAGAGTGTTTTCGTGTCAGGAGGGTTTACCTGGAAGTTTCCCACCATGACCAGACCCACAGCGTTGGTGCAGCCCGACACCAGGGCGCTGGTGTTGACCCAGCAGCGGTGGCTGTGCTCGATCACCTGGGCGTAGCGCAGAAGGCACACCATCACCACTGCAGGGACACGGAGGAGACACACACACTGAACCTGATACACAACACAGAACTGATGCTGCACAACACAACTGTGCAGTGAGAGCAAACATTTAGCAGAACCTCAGTGAGCCGGTACCGACTGACCCGCATGTCAGAGCGTTGGATCAATTCAGAGGCTGAACAAAAAGTTGATTTTGATCATGGTTGAGTTGTTTCTGTTGTTTCAGGGATTAAAATGTTCATTTTGTTCTGATTTCATCACAAATTCAAAGGTGTTGGGTGTCATTTTTTTTAGATGGTGTTGTTGAAACGTGATGCTGCTGCTCGTCCAGCTGACTGTCATGTGACTGCACTCATTCTGCTGATCTGATCGGTTTTCACTGCCGTCTCAGAGAGGATGTCTTCTATGAACTACTGACTTCTGTGGTTACATAAGAGGGCACTTTCCTCGGCAGGCTGACCATCACGGTTAGGAAACAGCACCTGCAGGTTACAGTCTGATACAGAACAGCCAGTGAAACACAGAACATTAAGTCAACAACAGGAATCAAAGGTCCAAATTAAAGCTTCCAGACAGACGGCATCTCTCCGGGAGGACAGGATGACAGGAGAGACATTCAGAGATTCAACTCTGATGAAACACGAGGAGGGAAAACATTTAAATAATATGAAAGGAAACGTTAACGTGAATGATGGATCGATAGTGAAAAACAGCGAGAGAGAAGCGATTAAGGGCAGAGAGGGAAAAATGGGGCAGAGCTGAGTGGTGATAAAACACGACAGGAGGAGGAAGAGGAGGAGGAGTGGAGGAGGAGTGGAGGATCAGGAGGAGGAGGAGGAGGAGGAGGAGGAGTGGAGGAGGAGTGGA
>CAEMYA010000026.1:68756-81658 GCA_903131615.1 Diplodus sargus
GGAGGAGGAGGAGGAGGAGGAGGAGGAGGAGGAAGGCTGCTGAGGGTGCGTTCAGGGGGGAGGACGAGGGAAGTGGAAGGAAAGCCACATTCATTATTGATCAGAGAGCGCAGGCTATTTCCAGCCTGCACGTCTCCTGTGGCTGACGGCTGTGGGCACCGTGGAGGATTAACACAAAACAGACATTTAACACTTTTAACCTCAACTGGACTCATTAATTATTGTGGCGTTACAGAGCAAAGTGCTCTCAATTAAATGTAGTTCACAGCTTATCAGACGTTTAACTAACTTTACTTAAATATTCAGTGTTTAACAATGATTTTTTTTACAATCATGCTACAAAAACTGAAGAATATCTTATAAACACTGCTTGATTTTACACCACACACAGGTTTATTAAGGATAATCTACGGGGAAATAATGTTTAAAGGAATAATTTCACACTTTGAGAAATGTAGGGAAGGTGATTCTGGAGAAAGAGTTGATTCTGACTCCCAGCTCCTCAAACACTGACTGAGGGAGAATTTCAGGCCAATGATGAGCTGGATGTGTGTGTGTGTGTGTGTGTGTGTGTGTGTGTGTGTGTGTGTGTGTGTGTGTGTGTGTGTGTGTTCAGACAGAAGGCTTTATGAGATCACGTCAAGGTAAAACATTTACCGTACAAACATAAGATGAATTAAATCCTCTCACCCGAAAGAGTAACTATTGCTCCAAAGAAGGAACTCTTGCACTTTCTGTTTTTGATGACACAGCCCTGTTTGTGTGTTTGTGTGTTTGTGTGTTTGTGTGTGTTGTTTTTAAGGCCTCACCCATGAAGGCTCCGACGTTGCCGATCAGGCTGAACAGGCAGCTTTCGGGAGGGAAGGAGCCACATTTACTGCAGAACATGGAGATAAAAACAGCTCTCAGTGTTTTACCTTCTTAGATCACAGTGTGCCAGGCTACAGTCTCTTTACCTCACATCAAGATTTCTATCATGTCTAGTCAGAAAGAGCAGGAACAAACAAAGTGACTGCTGTCACACACGAGTGGGCTGAGAGAATGTAAAACACGCGCTCTGATGTCATATCGAGATGGAACACTGAGATGAGGACTTTCCTCTACGAGCCTCATGACGCCTTTTTACAAGAGAGCTCTTGTTCCGCCGGCGGTCAGAAGCTTATTTGCAGATTAAACAAATGCAATTTATGCAAAGTGAGAGTTAATGACTGTCACAGAGCCACAACATAACAAGGTGCTAATTCATGCCTCAGGGCTTTTTGCTGACACAAAATTGCTTCTGTACTTTGCAGAAGAAGTGCAGAGCGGAGCGGACCTGATGAGGGGGATGTCCTGGATGGTGCAGCAGGTCTTGGGGAAGCCGGGTCGAGGCAGCTCCTCTGTGCACGTCACATTGTAAGACCTGCGGCAGAGACACGGTGAGTTCAGGGTCCACATTTCAATAAACAAAAATGTTGGTTAATAAAGAGTTTTCCTCTGATTGAAGGAGGGAAATCACTCACCAGTTCTCCACAGGACAAACGTGGTGATTCATCACAGCCATGGCATACCTGCAGGCCAGAACACACATCACTCACAGCGAGGAATCACTTCTTCTGCCTCGGCATTAAAAAAACCCGTAAAAAACTAACTGTTGTATCTGCACATAAACTAATGAAGTGAACAAGTGGATCGTTTCTCTGCGTCTGACCTGAATTGTTTTCTCTCCGTGTTCATGACTTGGAAAAAAATAGCAGATTTTTTCTTTCGCGCACAACAAAAGAAACAATAAAACATTTAAACTTTATACTGACTTTGTTTAAAACAGAGTGAAAAAAGTTCAAACGTGTCAAACTGTGAAACGGAGCGGAAGAAAAATCCCTTGTGACCTTTATTTTCTTTTCATGTCTGAAACATATTTTAGTTTTTTTAGTTTGTGTCAGAACATTTTTCAAGAGATTTTTATTCATGTGAGAAACCAAGTTGGCAATTTGTTATATTCTGAGGAAATAAATGTATATCATTTATATTTCGCAAGCTAGTTTTTACACGACAAAAAATGTATCTATATATTTATATAATGTTGTCTTCTTGTATTTGTCTTTTAATAAAAAACCTTACATGTTGTGCCTTCAGTTTTGTGGGAATTGTTTGAATGCTGGTGTTAATTTTGTACGATATCATGTTTATTTGTATATTCAAGTCTATTCATATTCTATTTCTATTTCTATTTTAATTATATTGTTTATTTTTTTGCTTTTGGTTTTGTCTTTTGTAATATTCTGTCCTTTGGCTGCCGGGACAAACAAATGTCCTCGTTTGTGGAACATTAAAGGGTTTCTGATTCTGATTCTTCACTGTATTGTATCAAAGTTACAGTATCATGAAACATTATTGTCTAATTAAGTGTTGTGTTTTCGTCACAGCTGATCCGAGCTGGAGCCTGCAGAGTCATTTGTCCCGGGAGTGGAGACTGATTTTACACATTCACATTAAAGGCAGAAGACAAATATCAGCGGGTTTCTTGCACAGCGTGAAAGAGTTAACGGCGTTCTAAACTCTGCTGAAGATTATAATATATATATATATATATATAAAAATACTCAAACATTAACCAATGTTCCTGTGTGAAACGTCCATCTTTAATGTGATCATGTAACCAGCCTTGATGTCCACAGACCCATAACTGCACCAACAGCTCCATCAGCACACTTGATAACGTGACGTCGTCGTGTTTGACTGTGTTGCTGTAACTCACACGATCCATATTCCCGTGATGGAGAAGGCAGACAGGCTGACAGGCAGGACGATCCAGGCAGTCATTGGGCTGGCAGTGAGCTGGCTGTGGCCCGAGCATGGGGTGAGAGGGGGGCTTCGGGCGGGAGCGGCGACACGACGGGGGGGATCAGGTGGGGGCGGGCGGGTGGGTGGGGGTCACTAACACACAGGGAAACACACAGGGGGAGACATGAGAGGAAAAAAGGGGGAATGGCACAGATCTTCTGCTCCACAGGGCCCTGCAACCAGCAGCAACCTGACCGGACACACAGCCAATACAAACTACGGTTATTAATGATGTTAATTATTACCGTTCTCTGGTCCTCAGATGAGTCTCTGCTCGTGGCTGTTTCTGCAGAGATGTTCTGTGATTTCCGTGTCCTGCTTGTTATTTATTTTTGTGTCTGTTCTGCACTGCGACTGTAACAAAGACCGTCGTTTCAAACTTGTTTCTTGATGTCTGGTTGCCAACTTCACACCTTCTAAACCAGCCGATTGTGATGTTCATAAATATGGACTGAACCTGAGAAATAAAACTGGATACAATTCTTTCAAACTCTGCAATATTAATTAGTAATATGACTTCCAGAGATACTTTGGATCTTTGAGTTTAGATGGACACCAGATAAAGTCATCTGATAAGATGTGTGTTTGCACGCACCGAAGATTTTAATCAGATTTTAATCAGACTTTAATCAAACTTCTTGGACGTGCTTAAAGGGGTTCTGCTAATGATTAAAACTGATTAATCACAGCTAGTTGTGTTGTATGAGACGGGCACAAATACATCAGTAAAGTATTGTTTTTGAGATTCAGATTGAAGTGTTTGAAGCTTTTGTTGTCTGATTATTAGTGGAATATCAGGGTTCATGTAAACAAAGCTGTGGTTGAACCGAAGTGGAAAAATATGTTTATAAAGAAAAACAACCTGGTCCAGAAAAAAGTAACCCCCTTTTCTTTACTGTCACAATGTTTGCTGGTGACTTCTCTGTAACGCTGATGATTACATAAGTACTGTTAGAGAGGAGGAAGATAAAAGCTTCAGTCGAGGACTCAGCCAAGGTCAGCGAGCAACAACACCAGCTGGATCAGTTTACATGGCGTACAGTCACAAGTGTGTCCTTGGCTCAGAGGGAATATACAGTGAACTCGTCTCCAACTAATCCAAAGAAAAAGGAGCTCTTGTTCCAGCGCAAAGGTCAAACTCACAAATAAGCCCGTGAAAAAATGCTGTAACAGTTTTTATACGGGGTTTTTATAGGCGTGAAGGAAACGTTGACACAAACGTTTTACGCTTTAACTTTTGCTCTGATTTGAACGTGTTGTTTTGTCATTTGTGATCTGATCATTTTTAAACGTTATAATCACTTATTGCAGAAACAGTTTTAGATACACAACCTCTTGTTCAACTTTTTCAGATCATCAGTCAGTTACAACTCGTGCGTTTCCATTAACTTCTTTCAAAGGTTTCAGTTCACAGATGAAGGAAAACTGAGGCCGAACAAAACTGGAATCTGACTTCTGCCAAGCCAGTGGAGAGACTTTGACTCTATAGGAGTAAATCTAGATTTTAAACTATTACTGTACTGTATATCGTTAGATTGACTGATAATCTGCTGGTTGATTTAAACCATTTTATAACTTCCAAAAGGTTTCTTGAGTCCTCCGTGATAACAAGCTGAATTTCTTTGGGTTTCTGACTGCTGATCAGACAAAACGAGACATTCGAAGACGTCAGCTTGTCTGGGAAATGTAATGGTTAAACATCTAATTGCTAAAATAATCAACAAATTAACCAAAAATGGAGAGAACTTTGACTTCCAGCCCTGCAGGCAAAGTTAACGTACAGGCTGGCAGCGTACTTGTGCTCAAATGTACCTACAAATGAAATTAATGACAAATTCCATGAATTCAGTTTCCGAGCAGGACATCAGAAGGTTTCAACAAGATAAATTTACGATGTTTAAACTCCATTACAAATTAAATTTAAGGCCTATTTCACATCCATACTGGCAAAAGAAGTAAAAAGGATTTCAAGGAAAATTGGAATCAAAGAATTACTTGCAAAAAAACCTGAATGTATTCGCCTTTAATGCCACGTTGGCTCAGACGCGCCATGTGGGCGTGCATGAGGTTATTTTTATTGTCTAACCCCCAATTTAAGGTGGGAGTGTCGATGGTTTGAAGGGGGGTCTGGTGTGGTTAAAGGTTCGGGGCAAAGACTTCGCGGACAGCATGCCCATTGATACCCCCTCCTCCATATACTCTGAAAGACAAAGCGTCATCCGGCCCAATGACCATCTGCCACACAGGCTCCTCCATCTGTACAGACGTCATTAAACAAACAGACGTCCACTCACGCTGAGTTTATGATCGTTTGACTGCAGTTCACCAGCTTTGGTTAATCAGTTTTGTTTGAAATATGCTGCTGAACAAACACTCATCACTCAATCTTTGGTTTTCCTCTGCGTTTAAATTACAGTGTTCAAGATAGACAGGTTTTTCAAAATAAAATGTTTAGCCAAGCTGGACTTCCTTAAGCATTAATCTAAATGTTGTCCTTTTGTTCTTGGTTCACATTAAAAGGTAACAGTGATCTGGAAAAACACTGAGCTAGATTTTGCACATTATGATCACACACTAGTTCTCCTGCACTCAGCGTTCAAGTGGAGCCGGTTCCTCTTATGGTTTGTTCCCTGCAGTCCGTCTCTCCTCTCAACGTATAAAGACAGTATAGATAATCAGCAGCAGAGTGTTTGTAAAGCCGTTTGAAGTGCTGTCATGTACGGCGCTCTGAGGCCCGAACGCTCGCTGCAAATAAAGGTTGTTGTAATATTCACCCCAGATAATGAAGCTCGCAAACCACAGAAGACATAAAGGAAACTATAAAATCATGCAGTCTGCAGGACCCGCGTTACAATCACCTGACACTGTTGAACCGGAGGAAGAGCTGGAGTCTCTGCTTCACACTACCAGACATTTATTAAATTACTTTACAACTCTACTATAATTAAAATCAAGGCTCTGATGTTCTTTGTTCTGCATGCATTTATTTCTATACTGCTTGTGACAACATGCAGAGAGAGCGTTCACTTTTAGAAGGAAACAATAAAGACCGACCTCCACTCAGCCTTTAGGGCCGATACCGATATTTGGGATTTTAAAAAAAATCAGGCACAAATATATTGGCACATTTTGCGGTGATACTACAAATGTAGTTTCTATTCATATATCGTGCAGCCGTGTGTAGATGCTGCACTTAAGTCAACAAACACCATTTGGCTTTTTGTTACCAGGTGGATTTACTGGCAATAATTTCTCTATCTGCCGATAACGGATAATTTAAATGTTCTATTATTTGGCTGATCATTTATCCGTCCAATACATATCATGCATCTCAAGCTAAAACTTGAGACATTTCAAACTCACAGTGTTTACATAAAATGTCAAGTGAGTTCTGAGCATTCTTTTGAAATTTTGTAAAAATAATTTAAAACATCAAAATGCGGATCTGGTGCGTTTCCATGAATTGTTTCGAGTGAATGAACTCGTTAAGCATAATTTGGCCAGAGGATGGTGCAGCGTAGGCTACGTCACCTGCGCATGTGGCTGTAAACAGAGGTTAAAGGTAAACAAACCAGGAGGCAAAATGGGGAGAATTCTTGAGGAACGACTTTCAATGAGCCATCGAAAGTGGTTACGATGTTTCTTTCATGGACGAGGCCGACGAATCATTTGGTCCCCACGTGTCGACTGCGTACTGACATGTTTTTGCAGAGAGCTACGTCAGAGTTATTCAGCAAATCTGTTTCCATCAAACATTTTGAACATTGACTCTTCATTCACAAAACACCTCAAGCGAGCGTTAAATTTTTCGCGTATTAGACGACGTTTTCTGAATTTGAATTTCCCTAAAATTTCTTTTTGGGAAAACCCAGAACTGGAAACCAAAATGTAACGTTAAAGTGTCGCTCTGCAGGTGTATTTCTGGACCTCGCTGCTTCCCAGAGATCGGATGTCACCTGTGTGACGTCAGTCAGTGGCCAGTTGGAAAACGGTTTGCACCTTTAATTTAAAGTTTCATTGTCCGCTGTTATCTTTTCTTTCTTTGTTCAGCCACGACCAACAACAGTAACCGTTTACTCCCAAGGCTAGCAGAAACCAGGACAAACAAAACTGTTATGTCGCATGCAAACCACCTACTCTCTCTAACCGCCCGACCTGCTGGGTGGACGCGTCACTAACTGTGCGCCATTGAGATATTTTCGGGAAAGTGGCCACAAACGCGACAGTGTTCATCTTTAGTATTACAGCAGATGGGAAACCATCACTGTGTCACCTCATTCGGCAATAGAAAGTGACCTAACAGATGTTTATATTCATGAAAATCTTCCACATTATTACTTTAAACTAATTAACATTATATAAAAGAGAAGACACACTTATGAAAAGTTCCCAACAGGCTTCAGATGCAACACAGGAACACATGTACATACATTTAACTATTCCTACCAGGCCTCTCAGAAAACAGCTGATTAAAGCAGGATACTGAGTTAATTAAAGGAAATGCTGTGTGTGTGTGTGTGTGTGTGTGTGTGTGTGCGTGTGCGTGTGTGTGTGTGTGTGTGTTCAGGGGGGGCCATGACACCCCCCCCCCGCAGCCATTCACAGGAAATACTCGCCTCTGTACTTGTAAGACTCGATACAACACTGACAATATATTCTAATAAACACACTCATATTATCCTCCGCTTAAATTCGAGCAAGGCACCCAAACAGAACACCCGGGGCGACATCACCGAGCCCGGCAGCTTTGCTCTCCAGAACCGGGAAACGGCGGCGTTAGCCTGTTAGCTTCCTCCTAGCTAGCTGTTAGCTCGCACTTTAGTTGTCTTGACTTGACTCTTGCCCGCATCTTGATTTCCGCTAACATAAGCGATAAGCGGCTGAAAGAGAGACAGTTCGCGGACACGAACAGCGACGCGACAGACACAGACAGGGAACACAGAAGAGCGGACACCTACCTTCAACCTGCTCTGCCCACCACAGACCTCAACAACCTTGGTTTCCCTTTAAAAACAGCGTTTTCTTAGCAGATGATGCTAGCCGCCAAAACAACGTCCGGTTAGGATTTTCAAAATAAGACATCGCGATAATGGATTTTTTTTTTTTAGGAAACCATGTTTTATAAAAGCATAATTCTGTATTTCTGTCTCTCTTTCTCCACAAACACACACATTTGTTTTAATAGGAGTGTAGGAATTTAGAAGATGCTCACAAACAAATAAAATCACACATGTTGGAGGGATGCAGCTGAGTTTATCCTCCAGCCAATAAACAGACACCTGCAGAATAAATCACCTTAATGTCACATTTATTTACATGCATTTCACTACGTCGTTTATCTAGATATGATTATTTTTTCTGATGTATATGACGCTTTTATTTTTGCGTATTCCCTGTTGAGATGGTGGTTGGACTGTAACTTGACAGCTCTCAGTGTGGTCAGGCTCTGCTGTGTCTGTGTGAAGTTTGATTTTAATCTGTTAGGAAGAAATGTGCAACACTACACTTCCTACAATCTAAAAAAGAAAATAATTAATCATTCATTTCTGGTCCACAAAACTCATGGCAGGTAGGTTGGTGGTAATAATAAAATTACACATTTAAAATGCCTTTGAAATGATCATCAAATACTCACAACAACATCCCAGAATGTGTTGAATATTACCCCAAATGATCTGATAGTAATATTCTGCTATTTTACAACAAGCAGTAAATATAATAACTCATTTCTTCATTTCTTCCATGAAACACACTGCTTCCTGTCTAACTTCTGGAGTTCAGGAGTTTAAGTTTGAAAAGTATTTACTTTTTCTAATAACAGAATTCCTGAAATAACAGGATACAAAAGTCTGGACATGAATAAAAAATGTGTGTGTGTTGGAGAGAAAGGCAGAGAGAGAACAGGTTATTGACTGTTCAATTGGTGAAAATGCAAATGGTTAAAAAAAAATGGAATTCAATTTACTGACCTGCAGAAGTTGGACGGAAACTAGTTGGACGTTTTTCTCAGAAATGCATTAAAGAAACTATCAGATTTTTGTTAACTGTTGGTTGAAAATAGCAGAAAACTATTATTAAATCATGTTGGGCTCATTTTTAATATACTTTGTGGTTATTAATATAGTGATTTTGGGCTCATTTTGAAGATTACTTGGTAATTTCTACATAATTTGCTTTGGTTGTACTGTTAACTGTAGTTTTAAACTTGGAGACACCTCAACAGAGTCAGACTATGAACTCATCACAATAACTGGGCTCAACAGGACAGTTCTCACTGTGATGTCACCCTCTGCTGGACAGAGCAGACATTACACGCTTCACATCAATGATTTCATACAGAATGTGATACATTTACCAAACATGAAATCAAAGCTGTTAACTGCTGACCAAATATTTATATACACAATAACACATTTAAATGTTTTAACATGTGACACGACTCAAAAACAGGTCTCAAAGACAAAAGACAAAGTATTAATATTTGCCTAATATTTGATGTATTACTGGCCAATTAATCTAACCTTTTCAAACAGTATGACAATGAAGCTAATTTCCATTTGTAATTATTGATATCCAGTGAAATGAATGTAACAATAACAAATAACTTCACAGTTTCTACTCAATCAAACAATCAAATCATTTCATTTGTTGACATAAAAGAGTTTTTACAAAGAGAATTTTGGAGTTCTATTTTTTTTATCACTGTATAAATGAGAAAAAAGTATAAAGTTTGGTTTAAGTGAGATTTGACTGAGAACAAAATCATTATTGAGATGACGACCTTTAAAAATCTGAAATTCAATATGCATTTTTAGATAAAGCTGGTGAATAAGGTTAAAAAAACGCAATTACTATGAAATTATCATGTTAATTACTTTAAATTGAGACACTATTTTTTGTATATCATAATGTATTATTTAATGCTATGTTTAAATATGCAAATTGGAACATTTTTAATAAAAAATACACACATTTACAGAACATAAATAGAAACTTTGGATGTATCCAGATTCAAAATCTATATTTGTTGACATATTACAGTCAAAGGTTTTATGCAGAGTGATTTTCTCTTTTTATCACTCAGAAAAGGACCTTTCTAAGTTGTTAGACCAGGTTTATTTTTTCGGCCTTCACATGCTGGCATTTATTGACAGAACATTGATATCAAACAGGCGCCACCTACTGGACATCCGGGTCGATGCACTTTCCTTTGTTAGTGCAATTTAAGGCTTCTAGGTTCTATTAGTATTTGTTACTTTTATTTTAGCCTCTTTTGACAAGACAGTTAATGAGTTTAAAGGAAACAGGATTAAGCAAAGGAGACCGGATCTGGACTTGAACCCTGAGAAAAGTCAAAGAGCCTTTATAAGGATCACCTGTTTTACCATCTGAGCTAAACAGCATTTCACTATGCTGTGACTCTCTGGTTGCATCATCATAAACTGGGTCAAATAAGTCCCGCCCACAGATTTTCTGACGAATCCAGGTGGTGCGTGACCTAAAGGGGCGGTTTCGCTCGTTTCCCGCGCGAAGTTAGCGCAATTCCCTCCAAGACTTACAATGCCTATAATAATCACTGATTGGTCGTCACTCTGGTCCCTGCTGCTCTACTCTGAGGACACGAATACGGTCAGTAAACTGTTCTGTACGAATCTGCTTTGTTCAGTTACCTGCTCAGTACAGGTGTATTCACGACTGTATGTGCGGGTTAAAATGGAGTCAGCCTCCCTCTCATGTCTGTGGGATTTGTGTTTGCCTCAAATGTTTCTGAAGTCACTCTGAACAGAAGCTGAAGAGGTCTCATTTAACTGTTAAGTGTTGAGGTTAATTCGGCTGGAACATAATCCTTTAATTACATCCAATTAAATCCGGGATGTACGTTATGTTTTGCTCGGTGCACCAAACTCCATTGTGATTTTGGTCGTTTTTTCCTCTGCCGTGTTCATTACATTAATAATGCACAGTTAATCAAGGTCGCTTTAAGTCGCTAGTTTTGGTAAAGTCGGCATGTAGGTTTTTTAAATTTTTTTTTTTTAAATTATTAATTTAAAAGCACGAAAGCCGTTTAGCTAACGTTTGCTGGTCAGTTTAAATTAGTGGTTGTGTTACGTTATGTTAGCTAGCTGACTTTAAAGTTGTTGGAGATGCACTGCACTGTTTTAGCAACGGCTCAGCTGCCTTTATTAACGGATAAGGGCACATGAACCGGTACTGACACTATAACGAGCTTATAAAGACGTCTGAGTCATTTAATCATGGTGTTTTAACAGACAGGTTTGCATGTTAGCTAACGTGTGTGTCTGTGGGAGAGTGTTAGCATGACGCCACGTGCGGTGTAATGTTGGCTTGTTAATACTAGCATCGTTACAGCCGAATATCTGAGTACAGCACAGTTAGCTAACAGGCTCCACATTAATAATGTCTCAGTCAGTACGTTAGCATGTCAGCATCTAGAAGGTCATTTTGAGCAGCTAAAGTAGTTTAACACACAATATGTAGCCTCATTGTAGCTGCACAGAATGGATTCAATGTGTGTCTCAGTTGTGGTTTAATGTGTTTTTTAAATCACTGCACTGACTCCATGTGTGTCAAAAGATAGACTTTAAAATTATATTACTCATGTTTAAAACACTAAATGTTCTCAGGACGGAATACATTTGGTTTACTTTGTGTTTACCTTTTAAAAACACATTTATTAAATTAGATTATAGTAGATTTTTCCAGCGCAAAGCGATGTGAGACACCTGAAGTGATGTCATGCACATGGTTACAGACTGCTATGTCATTCTTTATCATGAAATTACAATCCTGTAAAAAAAATCCCTGTTTTGCCGGATGTGTCTGTACTCTGATTACATATTCTTTTTTTCTGTTATAATTGAACAAACACACACACATATGTGTGTGTATATGTATGTGTATATATGTATATATACATATATATATTTACACACATATGTATATGTACACACACACACACACACACACACACACACATATGCATGTAGTCATCATGTTAAAGTTCTTCCTCCTCTCTCCAGGTGAACAGTGGGACTTCTTTTCAGCTTCAGGTGGAAAAGCTCTGACCTGTATGGTGATCAGGTCCGGAGAGGAGAGACACCTGGTCCAACAAGGTCAGTGCAATGGAGGTGCAGAAAGTGTGAGATATGTCAGTTGCTGTTCATAAATACTCTAGGATCAGTAAATGATTCTAAGGGATAGTCGAGTCTCATTCACAGGTTGTTGAATACTGACAGTTTGGGTCAGCAGAAGTCACTACAGTGTCACTGTTGTACAAGTTACTTCAATGGGAAATTAAAGAAGGAAGTAAAAGTAGTATTTTAAATGGGTTTTAAGTGCTATATCGTAGGCAACTGGCCTTGTTTCAGTTCAACATGTTAAATGGGGTTATTTTACTGGGAGGAAATATAAACTGTATGTCTGTTTAAAATGCCCACATTTATTTATCTCATTTATATATAATAGAAATGATATACTTATATTTTATTTAACATGTATATCTACACTGTTCAGCCACACCATTAAAACAACTGACAAGTGAAGTGAGCATTGATCATCTTGTTTCAATCAAATTTTCTGCTGGGAAACTTTGAGTTCTGTAATTTCTAGGGAGCCTCTTTGATAAACACCACCCACCCAAACACCGTTCAGAACAACTGCACCCACTCATGGCAAAGAACCCTAGGTGTCAAACTGGCCTCCTTATTCTCCAGATCCCAATCCAGTTGAGCATCTGTTGGATGTGTCAGAACCAACTCCCATCCATGTGGGGCCCCCATGGATGGGTCTTGGCTCAGACTGCATCCAGTGGAAGTTCAGCTGGATTGAGATCTGGGGAATCCGGAGGTCAGGTTGACACCTTGAGCTCTTTCCCACGTTCCTCGGGTCATTCCTGAGCAGTTTTTGCAGCATTGCAGGCACGTTGTCCTGCTGGGGGGGCACTGCCATCAAGGAGTGCTGCTGCCATGAGGGGATGTACTCGGTCTGCAGCTGTGTTTGGGTGACTGCTGTTTGTCAAAGAGACATCCACATGAATGCTAGGACTCATGATTTCACAG
>CAEMYA010000026.1:83540-99449 GCA_903131615.1 Diplodus sargus
ATTCAAGGAGTGTTGTCACAGCTACTGGATGAATACAAAAAGTAATAAAATGTATATGAAAATACAAGTCTTCTCACTGTTAACAACTCGACTCTCTATGAGCCCTGTTAATAGCCCACAAAGTGCATTTTTTTGACAACCTGAGAATGAGACTCAAAAATCAGCTGTCTTTCTACAGAATTGCTTTATGAGTATACCGACATCACGCAATTAATCAACTGATTAATAATTGTCCTCCCAAATGCAGGACACTGACTTGTCTCATCGCTTTTAATGCCGATTAACTTAATCTATAATAATACATAATGTTCGATCCACAAATATTTTATATTGATAAGAATCTGAAAATAATAATAACAATAATAATAATAATGCTGATAATAATATTAATAATAATTTAGTTAAAAATTCAATGTATGCAAAATGTGAAAAGTGTTTAACATGTATATCTTCGCTGTTCAGCCGAAACATTAAAACTACTGACTAGTGAAATGAGCATTGATCATCTTGTTTCAATCAAATGTTCTGCTGGGAAACTTTGAGTTCTGTCATTTCTGTGGAGCTTCTTTGACAAACACCACCCACCCAAACACCTTTCAGACCAACTGCACCCCCTCATGGCAAAGAACCCAAGGTGCCAAACTGGCCTCCTCATTCTCCAGATCCCAATCCAGTTGAGCATCTGTTGGATGCGTCAGAACCAACTCCCATCCATGTGGGGCCCCCATGGATCGTTCTTGGCTCAGACTGCATCCAGTGGAAGCTCAGCTGGATTGAGATCTGGGGAATCTGGAGGCCAGGTTGACACCTTGAGCTCTTTCCCACGTTCCTCGGGTCGTTCCTGAGCAGTTTTTGCAGCGTTGCAGGGGCGTTGTTCTGCTGGGGGGGCACTGCCACCAAGGAGTGCTGCTGCCATGAGGGGGTGTACTCGGTCTGCAGCTGTGTTTGGGTGACTGCTGTTTGTCAAAGAGACGTCCACATGAATGCCAGGACTGATGGTTTCACAACCGAACATGGCATTGAAACACAATGATCCATGTTATTTATTTCACCTGTCACTGGTTCTAATGTTGGTGCTCTCAGTGTGTACACATGTTAAATGCTTTTTACAGATTCACTCAAAACCTCCCAAAAAAGACTAAAAATCTTTACAATAACATACAAATAAATACACAAAAAAACTCCACAAAACTTCACAGATTCACTAAAACCTACCATAAATACTCACAAAACGTCCACAATTACACAAAAATCCTCAACAATAACACAAAAACCTTCCACAATAACACACAAACCTCCACAATAACACAAAAACCCTCCACAGTAACACAAAAACCTTCCACAATAACACACAAATAACACAAAAACCCTCCACAATAACACAAAAACCTTCCACAATAACACACAAAACCTCCACAATAAAACAAAAGCTCTCCACAATAACACAAAAACCTTCCACAATAACACAAAAACCCTCCACAATAACACAAAAGCCCTCCACAATCACACAAAAACCTTCCACAATAACACACAAAACCTCCATAATGACACACTTAATCTCTACAACGTCCACAAATAGACACAAAAACCTGCACAAAGAGGCGTGAAACTACCACTGCTCTTCTTTCTCATCTTGCAGGTGACGGACGGTTGAAAGGATGAATCACCAAGACGAACAAGACGAGCCAAACAATGGAGACGAGCCGCCACAGGAGCCTGAAGGGAAAGTGTGAGTATCTTTCACCTGGACTTTACGAGGGGGATCAAACATGGCTGATATATCTGCAGAGTGCTGATGGTCACTGTTGGTTTCTCCAGAACGAGAGCAGCCAGGAGCTGAAAGTGTGGGCAGAGGAACCGGCTGCTGAGGACGAGCTGGACGACGGTTTCCTGAACTGAATCCTGATTTCCTGTCATCAAGTTCTGTGGACTGACATGTTGTGTGGTTGGTGCTCGGCCCAGGACAGGAAGTTCTCTGCAGCGGGTGATCCTTCCATCCACAGAGCATCAGTGACAGAGAAGAGGTGAGGTGTCTGCTCAGAGCTCAGAGAATACTGAACACACTAGCAGAACCAGAAGGAACTGCTGACGTAGCTTCTGTCCTCAGACTGTGAGACTCCTGAACATCCTCAACAACGTAGACTGCTTTGGTTTCTGTCCATCTGTGATGAAGCATTAAATGAGTCAAACTGATTCTACAAGCCGGGTGTTGTCAAATGTTTCCTTCAGATCAGTAGGAAATGTTGTGCTGCTCGCAATCAGGAGCAGGAGGTTTTTTCTTTAATTAAACAAACTCACAAACATTCTTTCATTCATTAAGGCAGAAACTACTCAAATATTAATGTTCCCATCTTTGTTTTTAATAAGTATTTTGTAGTTAATGAGTACGACTGAGGGTTTTGTCTCTCTGTCACAGACAGACCACAAGTGTCACGGAAAATAGTAATAAAGCATTTAACTAATTGTGCAATAAATATAGGCATTAATAAAATAAAGTATTTGTCTAAAATAGACTTAATTACAAAGTTTTCAATATTATGATAAATGTGTAATTATTTCATGTTTTATTGTTTAATAAAATTAGGAATTATAAAAGAAAATGTTAATCCATCGATAAATAATTCAAATTAAAAAGGTTCAAAATATTCATTTTTTAAATTGCAGAAGACAAAAATAAATATCTGGATTCACAAACTGAATTAAAAAATGTTACATTTTAAAACAAACATTTTATTATTTGTGATGTATATTTATATAAAGCAGTTAGAATGACCTTGTGTCTGAATGGAGCTACTGTACATCAGTAAACTTGCCTCAGGTGAGGTTTCATTTGTTTGTTTTAAATCTTAAAGAAATCTTTTAAAAACTGATTACTTAAAGATAAAATAAAGAAAACTGGACCTGGAATTGATCCAGAAAGCTTTTTAGTCCAGAGAATTTACAGGTTCTGCCTCAGCTTGCACCACTAACTGTCAGAGCCGTTACTGAAAGTATAACAAGCTTATCAAGAAGTCTGGGTCATTTAATCGTCATGTTTTTACAGACAGGTTTGCATGTTAGCTAACATGTGTGTCTGTGGGAGAGTGTTAGCATGACGCCATTATCTGCTGTGTGACGTTTGCTTGTTAACACTAGCATCGTTACAGCTGAATATCGGAGTACGGCACAGTTAGCTAACAGGCTCCATGTTGTGTTAGTAATGTCTCAGTATGTTAGTATGTCAGCATCTAGAATGTCATTCTGAGCAGCCAAAGTAGTTTAAGTATGTTTGTCTCATTTCTGGTTTAATATGTTATTTAAATCACTGCACTGACTCCATGTGTGTCAAAAGATAGACTTTAAAATCATATTACTAGTGTGTAAAGCACTTAATGTTCTCAGGATTTAATACATTTGGTTTACCTTTAAGAAACATATTTATTGAATCAGATTATAGTAGATTTTACAGTGCAGAGTGATGTGAGATTTCTGGAGTGAAGTCATGCACATGGTTACAGACTGCTCTATCATTCTTTATCATGAAATTATAATCGTGTAAGAAATCCCCTTTTTACTTGATGTGTCTGTAATCTAATTACATCTTCTTTTTCCAAATTTTATATATATACACACACACACATACACACAGAGACACACATATGCCTGTAGTCATCATGTTATATTAAAGACCTTCCTCCTCTCTCCAGGTGAACAGTTGGCTTCAGGTGGAACAGCTCTGACCTGTAAAGTGGTCAGACCAGAGAGGAGAGACACCTGGTCCAACAAGGTCAGTCCTAAAACAGGTCAAAAAATTCAAGGCAGCAAGTGTGAGATTTGTCAGTTGCGGTTCAATAGTACTCTAAGATCAGTAAATGATTCGAAAGGACCATTCACAGGTCGTTGAATACCAACAGTTTGGGTTGGCAGAAGCCACGACAGTGTCACTGTTGGGACACTAGTCTCTCTCAGTCTTTTTCTGTTTGTCTTTTAAAAGGGCAAACAAATTTGCAAACAAGTGATGTCCAAGTAAAAGTAGTATTTTAAATGGATTTTACTAAGTGCTATATTTTTGGCAACTGGCCTTGTTTCAGTTCAACTTATTAAATGGGTTTTATTTACTGAGAGGAAATATAAACAGTACGTCTTAAACGCCTGCATTTATTTGATCTCATTTACATATAATATACATGATATAATCATATTTTATTCAACATGTATATCTTCACTGTTTAGCCACAACATTAAAACAACTGACTAGTGAAATGAGCATTGATCATCTTGTTTCAATCAAATGTTCTGCTGGGGAACTTTGAGTTCTGTCATTTTTGTGGAGCCTCTTTGACAAACACCACCCACCCAAACACCGTTCAGACCAACTGCACCCCCTCATGGCAAAGAACCCAAGGTGTCAAACTGGCCTCCTCATTCTCCAGATCCCAATCCGGTTGAGCATCTGTTGGATGTGTCAGAACCAACTCCCATCCATGTGGGGCCCCCATGGATCATTCTTGGCTCAGACTGCATCCAGTGGAAGCTCAGCTGGATTGAGATCTGGGGAATTTGGAGGCCAGGTTGACACCTTGAGCTCTTTCCCACGTTCCTCGGGTCATTCCTGAGCAGATTTTGCAGCATTGCAGGCACGTTGTCCTGCAGGGGGGGCACTGCCATCAAGGAGTGCTGCTGCCATGAGGGGATGTACTCGGTCTGCAGCTGTGTTTGGGTGACTGCTGTTTCTCAAAGAGACATCCACATGAATGCTAGGACTCATGATTTCACAGCCGAACATGGCATTGGAACACAATGATCACTGTTACCTATTTCACCTGTCAATGGTTCTAATGATGTGGTTCTCAGTCTATACACGTGTTAAATACTCTATGACTTGTTTATATTTCCTCTCAGTAAAACAAAACCTGTTTAAAATACTTCCACTTCCTTTGAACCCTGTGGGTTTTGAGCTTGGACTTGGACAGCATCATTCATGTTGGCCACTAATAAGGATTATAATCAGTTTCTGACGTGCAACTGTGCTGTGGTGAAGTTTTTGGTTTAGAAGCAGTTCTTGTGGTCTCATTCATGGTAGAGGTGCAGCAAACTGAGCTACAAACACCAGCATAGTGACAAGAGACATGTTAATTTCTGGTGGCCTGTGTAAGGTTTCCCTTGAGCAGTTGTAAGCTTGTCTACGTCCTTCTGAGTATATAAACTATGTTTAGCTGAGCCTGGTGTTCACATTGTAAGTTACAGGTTAACTTGACCGGACTTCAGCTATCTTCAATGGCAAATGCCTGAGTGCTGTCCATCAGAGCTGATAGCTGTGGTTTCCATGAATGGCAGCCAGCAGGCCATTGATCACCTGCAGGTATTGGTAATAGCGTATGCTGTGAGCCCTTGTGCGATCCCGCCGACTTACAGGTCCCTGTACGAGTATTCATACCTAATAGCGGGTCTCTGTCTGAGCATACAAACCTACGGTTGGTAGAAGCGAGCACATAGTGGTCGTGTTTAGCTTGGGCCTCGGCCTGGCTAGGGACATGCTCAGGGCCACGGCAGAAGCTAGCCTGACGCCACAATGCAGCTCTGTTCTCTGCCCTCATGTCCATGACGAGATTCACATGCGACCTCAGTGAGCATGGTAATGCGATGCCTTTGCGTGAAGATAATGTTGAACCTCTGTGATAAAACAAAATGAAAACAATTGCAGGAATTCATTTTCTTTGTAACTCAGTGTAACAGCATCCTGCTTGATAACACCATGCAGAGATCATTACAAAGCTGTAACAGGGCCCTCTGCCTCACTGCCCAGCAGGCCACTAATAAGGATCTGATTGTGCTGTGGTGACATTTTTCGTTTGGAAACAGTTGTTGAGGTCATGTTCATAGTAGAAGTGCAGCGAACTGATAGCTACAAACAGCTTGAGCAGTTTGTTTTCAGTTCTTGTACATCTCCACTTGAGCGCGCAACTGTGTGCTCAGAGAGTGCTTGATAAACTTTATGAAGCATTTGGAGTTGTCCTGTGAACTGATACAAACAGCTTGAGCGGTTGTTAGTTTGTCTGCGTCCTTCTGAGTGTATTGAAGGTTTGTTTTCAGTTCTTGTACTTCCCCACTCGAGTGCGCAACTGTGTGCTCATAGAGTGCTTGATAAACTTTATGAAGCCTTGGAAGTTGTTGTTTTGCTGGAGAAACATCGTGGTATAAAGCTTTTCAGGCTAACAGCGTTGGCGAAACAATGTTGAGTGCAGTAAGCTATGCCAACCACTTCACCACCTTAGAGTTCCAGGCACTAATGTTCAGTAAGAGCAGTCCACTTGTAAGTGGTTTCCAAGGCAAACCTGGCTATCAGGCTTGTGTGAACCAACCAACCAGAGTAGACTTAAGCCCTGCCTCAAAACCCACAGGATCCAAGGAGTGTTTTCACAGCGACTGGATAAACACAAAAAATATACATAAAAAATATATATTGAAAGAAAATGTAAAAAAAAAGTCTCCTCACTGATAACAACTACACTCTCTTTGAGTCCTTTTAATAACCTACAAAGTGTGTTATTTGACGACCTGAGAATGGGACTCAGAAATCAGCTGTCTTTCTACAGAATTGCTTTATGAGTATGCTGACACCACCACCAATTATTGTTGAATGAATCGATTGATTCATAATTGTCCTTCATAATGTAGCACACTGGCTTGTCTCACATTTCCTCTCTAAGTTCTCAACTTTCTGCTTTTCATGCTGGATAATTGAATCTCTAATAATACATCATGTGTGATCAGCAAATATTTAATATTGATTATATGAATCTGCAAAGTAACTAGCAGCTAAAACTGTTAGATAAAGTGCAGTGAAAGCATGAATTATATAGTTGAAAACTAAATGTATGCTAAATATTAAAAAGTATTTAACATGTATATCTTCACTGTTCAGACAAAACATTAAAACTACTGACGAGTGAAGTGAGCATTGATCATCTTGTTACAATTAAATGTTCTGCTGTGCAACTTTTAGTTCTTTCATTTCTATGGAGCCGCGTTGACAAACACCACCCACCCAAACACTGTTCAGACCAACTACACCCCCTCATGGCAAAGAACCCAAGGTGTCAAACTGGTCTCCTCATTCTCCAGATCCCAATCCAGCTGAGCATCTGTGGGATGCACCAGAACCAACTCCCATCCATTTTGGGGCCCCCGTGGATCGTTCTTGGCTCAGACTGCATCCAGTGGAAGCTCAGCTGGATTGAGATCTGGGGAATCTGGAGGCCAGGTCGACACCTTGAGCTCTTTCCCACGTTCCTCGGGTCGTTCCTGCGCGTTTCTCTACTGGGGGGGCACTGCCATCAAGGAGTGCTGCTGCCATGAGGAGGTGTACTCGGTCTGCAGCTGTGTTTGGGTGACTGCTGTCAAAGAGACGTCCACATGAATGCGAAGACTCATGGTTTCACAACCGAACATGGCATTGGAACACAATGATCCATTTTAATTATCTCATCTGTCACTGGTTCTAATGTTGTGGCTCTCAGTGTGTACACCTGTTGTACTTTTTTATTGATAAGCACAAAACTTCCACAAATACACTCAAAACCTTCTAAAAAAGACTAAAGATATTCACAATGACACACAAAATAACCATAAATACAGACAAAAATACAAAAACTCCACAAAACCTTACAAATGCATTAAAAAAACCTTCAAAAAATAAAACGCAAAACCTCCACAATGACACACATAACCTCCACAAAAACACAAAAAATCTCCAGAAATACACAAAATCTTTGCAAATACACAAAAACTTCCACAATGACACACAAATCCTCCACAATCTCAAAATCTCCACAAACACACAAAACCTCTACATACAATAACAAAACCTCCACAAACAAACAAACACAAAAACTCCACAAATGGGCACAAAACCTCTACAAACAAACAAACAAATACAAAATCTCCACAAACACACAAAACCTCTTCAAATACACAAAAAAACCTCGACAAACACACAAAATCTCTACAAATGGACACAAAGCCCCCACAAACACACAAAACCTCCACAAATGGACACACAACCTCTAAAAACAAACAAACAAAAAGACACAAAACCTCCACAAAGAGTCATCAAACTACCACTGCTCCTCTTTATCTTCCTGCAGGTGACGGATGAGCAGCTGAGACCAACATGTCGAGCCACATCAGGAGCCCGAAGCAGCAGTAAAATGGAGTAGTGATGACAACTCCTTCAGGTTGTGCAGTTGTTTGTTGACTACAGTTTCACCTTCTCAGACAGTGAGTGCTGCTGTCTTCACTGGCTACTTATGTAATAAACCTTTTTTTTTAATTATTATTACACTCACCCCTGATTTTTAAAGAACGTGTTGAATGTTTTGATGGAGTCCAATGTCTCCTCTAGGTGGCATTGTCAAGGCTTTAACTACATTTGATATATCAATTTATTTGTGACCAGGGCTTCCATTCCCTTCATTATCTGTTCCTATTTTGGGAATGATTGATTTAGAAACGGGGCCATGTGCTGTTTAATAATGTCTGAGCAGGTTGGCCTCTCTCATCTTATCACATTAATGAAGCTAACAGCAGCTCTGTGAGAGTTTATGACATTTTACCACCAGCTGATATGAAATATACCTGAAGTGCTGCCTGTAATATCAGGAAGCAGACAGATAAAAGGTCATTTTGAGCAGCTACAGTAGTTTATATGCTCATTATGCAGCCTCATTTTAGTCTGCACAAATGCTTTCTGTGTGTTTGTCTCAGTTCTGGTTTAATGTGTTTTTTAAATTGCTGCACTTAAACTGACTCCCTGTGAGTCAAAAGATTTAAAAATCCTTTAAAATCTTTATTATTATTAATATATTTAAAATATTTGTTCTGATGTAGTTACTTAATAAAAAAGTAGTCAGTAACGTAATCAAGGTAAAACTGTCAGCTCATCTAAATCAAGGAATATAACATAACTATCACTGAGGCTTTCAAATAAGTAAATTAATTTAATGCATTTTTTTTTATCTGTAGCTAATTTGCTTTTTATCCTGTTTTTCAGTTGCCATTTTAATGTATTAGTTCTGATTATTTTCTTTGTCTCTGAATGGCTCTATATAAATAAACTTGCCTAAGTGAGGTTTTATTTGACTGAAGATTTTTAGATCTCAACCTTTAACTCTCTAAACATTGTTTTAAACTGAGTACTTACTAATGGGAAATAGAAAATGAAACCTGAAATAAATCCAAAAGGTATTTTAGTCAAGATATTGTACAGGCTCCTCCTCAGCTTGCACCAGTCATTGTCAAGCTTTATAAACCTACATGAGGGATTAAAACCTACATTCTTGTCTACTAAGCAGCTTTGAAACGACTGCATTTGATCCGTAAATCTTGTGGACAATAGAGACTGACAAGTAAAAAGCATAGAGACCAAGAGAGCAGACTATTAATCCTACCACGTATGGAGAGAGATCCATTAATGCTTTTGTTTTGTTCTCCTGCCTCCACTTTAACTGGATCAATGAGGAAAAAAGGTTGAATAGAATAGAAATAATAACTGACTAGTTATACACCAGAAGTTGGCTGATGGGGTTTGTAATACATTATGACCACCTACACTCACCTTAACAATTGTCCTTGAGGTCTTATTCTTTGATATAATTGTCCATTTACTATCATAAGTCATCACGATGCTGATCATACTAAGGTTACAGGATACTATGAGAGTTAAACTTTGATTTATTTTAAGCCACATCTTTAATCTTTTATGACTTAAGTGCATCAGAATGATCACAGATCGTGTTTAAAAAGGAAGTCAGAAATAATGAATGCATTGCAATTCAGTATGAAATCCCTCAAAACAAGCTATGTGGTCTTTATAGAAAATGTTACCAAAACATCTTTAATTGATGTCTGTAAAATTCCTTTTAGGACTCTTTCAATCTACTGTGAACAACATTTAATTATATTTTAATGAGTTACAACATCTAAAGCGAGACGCAGTGAAATATTCACCTGTGACATGTTAAATAAAGCACAAATAGAAAAGAGTTTGAACACTAATATTTCAGATGTTTTAATGCATTTTAATGTTTGGGATGTTTTTGGGCCTGGTTGTCATAGAAACGATGGCAGACTTCGACCACACCCTCACACATAGTTCATAGATTTCCTTCATGTGTTTTGTGTTTATTTGTATGATGAATAAAGTGAACAGCTCATCTGTGATGAGAGAGGATTTAACCTGGACGAAATGTTTACAAGTCAGAAAACTGAGACAATAATGTCAGTTGTTGTCCACAACAACATCTAATGAGCACAGCTAATGAGTACTGAGCTGAGTAAAGGGGAGTTTTGTTGCTGATAAAACATAATTTCCTCGTTCAAAAGTTACATAGTTTCGCTTTAAAAGACAAATTAGCAGCATAGCCCTGTACAAATACTGTATATGATGTAGTTTATCATACCTAATAAAGATGAACATTTCCTTTTTCAACGCCACCTCCTGCTTCTGTGATCTCGGTGGTTTGCATGACAAATCCAGTTTATCTCTGGTTCTTTAGACACACTACACTAACGAGACTAGCTTAAGTCTGGCTGCTCTATTTAAATGTCAATGCTTTAACAACTTAAAACCTTAATTGTTTTAACAAGTCATCGGTGGCTGGCACCAGGGATGTAAATAATAATAAGGTTCATATGTGTGTATGTAGTTTCTGAACGTCATCAGCCTGTTGCTTCACAAAGGCCATCTGTTGATCAGCAGGACAACAATCTAATGTCCAAGAAGAGTCGATCTGCAAGAACAGTTAGGTTAGATCCTTGTTTTGTGTTAAATCACTACTGCCGATGTTTGTTCAGATTATGTCACAACTTTATTGATGTTTAGATAAAAAATAAATTGTTTCTTAGAGTCCTCAGCCTCAACGCACCTCAGGTCCTGAAGACACCTGCACCCCCTCCAAATCAGGAAGTAGGCTAATGCTTAAACCCTTTATCCTCCTTTATGCATCCAACAGCCTTTGTTCCCCATCGGTATGCGACTCTTCAATCAAGCATTGCAGAAAAATAAACATCACAAATGATTCATTGCAAATTTGAAAAAGACACTTCACCCAAAAAAAAAAGAAAAAAATTGCTAAGGAATTTTGTAATTTATCTGCAAAGAAAATCAGGATGAAGAGTTTTATTTTCCCTCAATGAACGAGAAAGAAACAAGATACATGGATGACATGTTCCAATCACAGCTGTCCTATATGACTTCCTTGAGTAATCTGTAGGGATTTCATAAAGATTAATGCATGGCACAGCGCTTATGATTTCATAAATAAAAGTGAGGTAAACAGCACAGATTGTTGCTTATTATTTTCTTTAAATCATCCAAATCAGCTGCAGGGACTTTAAGTTCATATCATATAACATTTACAAACTAAAGAAGGGTGAAGTCATTGTGGGCATGTGGAGAGATGTGCCACACAGCCAACGTCATGTGAGCCAGGCAGCTCAGCAGGGGATAATAGTATTTAGATGTCCTGTAAGCATGCGGATCCTCTCAGTCAGCAACATTAATGGGGCCATGAGGCATCCTGCTCATGTCCTCCATGCTTAGGTAAAGGGGTATTAGACAGCAGTAATGCTGGCTGGTCTGAGCGCTCTGTCTGCGGTGTAGTCTGGGGGGTGGATAGACATGGGGACCTCCAGCAAGGTGGCAAACTTCTGGAACAGGAGGCAGAGTCTGTTCCCCAACTACAAAGTCACTGATTCGGACATTCATCGAAGACCCTCGGAGATCGCTTATCCACTTGCCAAAGAAAGCTGCGTGAAGACATGGAACTCCATGCAGGAGCTGAGCAGAGACATCTACGACATCTATGCCGAATATGAGGATGAAGCAGACGATGGCGCTCCGTGCAGCTACTCGAAGCAGATCTCACCGTCCAAGAAGAACTACATGATCAACATCAATGTCGGAGGGAAGCCCTATCAGATAGCCTACAAGACGGCTGCAAAGTATCCAAAGACCAGGATTGGACGACTGGCCACCTACACAGACCACAACATGAAGCTGGACCTGTGCGATGACTACACTGTGATCAACAACGAGTACTTCTTTGACAGGGACCCAGACGTTTTCCACAGTATCTTCAACTTCTACAGGACGGGAGTGCTCTGGATCAAGGACGAGCTGTGTCCCCGCAACTTCCTGGAGGAGATCAACTACTGGGGCGTGAGGATCAAGAACACCCACCGCTGCTGTCGCATCTCCTTCGAGGAGAGGCAGGACGATCTGAACGAGCAGCTGAAGATCCAGAGGGAGCTGGAGGCGGAGGTGGAGATTGAGGAGAACGAAGAGCTCTTCCATGACATGTTCATGGGCCAGAAGCGCCGAGCAATCTGGAACTTGATGGAGAAACCGTTTTCGTCCATCAAGGCCAAGCTGATGGCGGTGGCCTCCAGTGTGTTTGTCCTGATCTCCCTGGTGGCCATGACTCTCAACACGGTGGAGGAGATGCAGTACAGAACTGCCACAGGTCAGCTCAGTGGCAAGACATACTGGGAATATGTGGAGTCCATGTGCATCGCCTTCTTCACCATGGAGTACCTGCTTCGTCTGGTGTCCACGCCTGAGCTCAAAGCCTTCAGCAGGAGCGTGCTCAACACCGTGGACCTGATCGCCATCCTGCCTCAGTACGTGCAGGCCATCCTGGAGTTCTTCGACAACGAGGAGAACTACATGAAGCACGAAGCCGACATGCAGGCGGTGGGGCAGGTGGGGAAGCTCGGACAAGTGCTGCGGATCATGAGACTGATGCGAATCTTTCGGATCTTGAAGCTGGCCCGACACTCCACAGGTCTGCGAGCTTTTGGCTTCACTCTGCGTCAGTGCTACCAGCAAGTGGGCTGCCTCTTCCTCTTCATCGCCATGGGCATCTTCAGCTTCTCTGCCATGGTTTACACTGTGGAGCATGACATGCCGCAGACAAACTTCACCAGCATCCCTCATGCATGGTGGTGGGCAGCTGTAAGTATATATATTTAAAGGACCAACAGGGAGGGACAACACAGGTGGAAGATTCTTAAAGATCCTATTTGTAAGAGTTCCCAACTCGTCAAATACTGATGTTTTGGATTGGCTCCCAAAGTGCCAGTATTTAAAAAGTTAGTTGAGACTTAAAAATCATCTTTCTTACAAATTAGACCTTTAAAACAACAGTTCACAAAACATTTGATTCAGTCTCTGTCTACTGATGTTCATGCGAATAGAAAGATTGTAGTCCATGAAATGTAGTCTAGATCTGGATCTGGAGTTTCTCCTAAACAACTGAAGTAGCTGGATTTTAAAATGTAAAACAATAACTAAAAGAACAAACATACAATGGTCCCATACAGCTCGCTCAGCATAATCCAAGTCTCCAGAAACCCGAGATCCTAAATTGAATTTTAAAGATGTTTTTGAAGCTGAAATCCTCTCTGTAGTTGCTAAGCTAATAGGGTTCAAATGCACCCCATCTGAAGTAGATGCATAAGCTTGACTTCCGGATTCTGCGGAGTTGGATTACATTGGACGGGCTGCGTTGAGTGATTTTATATATTTTGTTTTGGTTCTTTTTAATATTTTAAATCAAGGTTTTGGGTGAAATGTGTTTCTGGACTACGATCAACTCGGGGGTGAGAAGATAACGACTGAATTTTCATTTTTGGCTGAACCGTTAAACACACCTGGCTATATAAAAGACCTGGGCTAACTTTTTTATATAAGTCAAATAAAGTGTTGAATTAGTTTTATGCTGACACAGTCTCTGATTGGTGTGTGAACTGTTTAATGTTATTAGATTACTGTGCAGCCCTGCCTGGCTTAATAAACACAATGAGGTCAACTCTCCTGCAGGACGAGCAGGCTCAGGCTTCACTGAGTGTTGCATGTTTGGTCAGTAGAAAGTTCAAACTAGATTCATATAGCTTGTTCACTGATTTATTAATGTCAGTGCATCTTTACTGAAGTTTGATTCACTGCCTGGTGCCATTAATAAACCCGTGAACAGATCATTCCCCTCCCTCTCAGTCCGAGTGGTAGAATCTTTTAATCCAGGGGAAGGAAATGATAATCCTCTTAATCACAGTAATGGTTATAGTGAAGGAAACTGTGAGTGCTGCAGATTTCTGCTCTATTAATGTGAACAGATGCAGAGGAGTCGTTGAAACACTCACTGCTGTCTGTTATTAACTATGAATGGATTCTCACTAAGCGATAAAAGCAACATACGTACATTTAAAGAGACATTTCAAAAAGAAATCAAACACCTTGTCATTGACATTGTTGCTACTGTAGTTCTGTTTATCCATCTCGATTGTTGTCTTTCAAGATGTCTGACTTCTTTCCAGTATAAAGGAACAAGATGCTCAAAGCACTAAAATACACTTTTGAAAAACTTAACAGCAATGTCTCTCTCTCCATAAATCAGGACCTGGTATTCAAGATAATCCACAGACCTTGCATTTGCAGAGTCTCCAGTTTAAACCCAGTCCTCTGTTTCTTCTAAACATTCTTTTCTTTTGCCGGTGGATTTGTAGACTGCATGTGTCCATGAACGGTCCATTAAACAGAACTCTGTCTGAGCTGGTCTGCTGCTCAGGTTTTCTCTCCCTCACCGCTGACCGCTCTCCTCTCACCCCTGCAGGTCAGCATCTCCACTGTGGGCTACGGAGACGTCTACCCAGAGACCATCCTGGGTCGTCTCTTCGCTTTCATCTGCATCGCGTTTGGAATCATCCTCAACGGTCTGCCCATATCCATCCTCTTCAACAAGTTCTCAGACTATTACTCCAAACTCAAGTCCAACCAGTACACAGCCTCGACGAAGAAGCGAGGGAAGTTCAGACTCGCCAACAGGAGCGCAAACCGGCTCAACCAAATCTTTGGAAGCCCTCAGGACCACGCACACTGACTTCTCTGGGACTGTTTATGACGAATGAGTGTGCATGCGTGTAAAACTGTGCGAAAGAAAAGACTGACTGGGGTGAATATCTGGAACAGGTACCAGAGAGGAGGTGGCACACCTGGCTTAGCTTTTGTTGTTGGGAAGCCAGTGAAGGATCATCCAGGCACACGGCTGTCTACACCCTCTGTAAGCCAGAATGAAAGGAAATACACCGCAAGGAGGAGAGAGTGACGCTTAAATGTTTGATTTTGTTTACAGAAACGACCCAATCGCCAGAGGAAATGTTGGCAGAGTTTCTGCAATGCAAATTTTAAACTTTACATTTCTTCATGTTGCAGCTAAGCTCAGTCTTATGTTGTGACAACACTGTGTTTATGATCTGGTTAAGTTAATGCACAGGCACCACTCGGTTACTGAAAGGAAAAGATCATTGTTTTGCTTAAAATTCCTGCTTCTGTCGACACAAACATGACTTGAGATGTCCCGACTTCTTATCACAACTATCTGATGTCTGTCCCCACAAAACATCTCGCAGTCTTGTCACACTTAATATTAATGTTATAACACTGTTGTCCCTCATCAAAACTATCCAGAGGTGACCCTCTCAGTAACGTTAAACCCAAACTGCTGCCTCGCAGAACTCCACCACCATCTCCTACACCTCCAACAAATGCATCTGTTGTTTTGCAGGAACATAAACTGCCAACATTTGATCCCTGAGACTGGGCCGACATGACACCACACCGTTGTTACTAAATAGTCAGAGGCATTACACGAAACACTCAGTATCACCATGTAATATCAGGAAGTATTGGGAGGAAATGTAAACTGATGCACAACATGGCTGAAATGTTTCCATGTGACGGTGCAGCTGCACAAACACGCCGTCTTGGAACACGTAAATAGAGCTTATGCTTACAGCAAGTGATGAAATGTAACTAAGTACATTTACTCAAGTCTTGAGTTAATTTACTGCTGCTTTATACTTCCACTCTGC
>CAEMYA010000026.1:104672-140138 GCA_903131615.1 Diplodus sargus
AGTTAAGTCAGTGTGAGTCGACAAGTGGAGCGTTTAAATGTTTGTTTTTGTTTTCAGATTAAAGCGTTAACACCGTCAGCGGTCACATGTCGGCCTGACAGTTTTGACAGGACAGAGAACTTACCTAATGTCCTCAGGACAGGTTATTATTGGACCAACAACAATGTCAGGGTGACTAAAAATACAGCAGAACTTACTGACATGAGTGTTTCCTCAGCGCTCACCGACTGTCGGTAATAATTACCTGTCAGGAGCATCAGGGGGGCACAGGTGGGTCAGTGCAGACTGAGGTTACTGAGATCTGCTCACAGCTTCTGTGTCATTTATAAAAAACTATTACAATTTTTCTTTTGCCTCAAACATTGAATTTAAATGTTTTTAATTTCATGTAAGATTTCAATCAAATTCTGTTAACCAAGTTTAATTGAAAGTGTCACGTTTGTTCTGCTGTGTTGAGTCAACGTGAATACATCAAATAAACTGAATAAGACTTTTAGATGAACCTTAATTTGTTTATCAAATTATTATGTAGAAATGTACAAGTGTAAATGTAAAATGTACAAAAGTACAAAAGTGGTAAATCAGTTTTCTGTAACAAATCTAATCATTTAATTTGTTCAAAGTGACTGTTCACATTGAACTTGTGCCATAAATTCAGACAGAAAATCTGCATTTAATTAAAAACCTTAAAGTCGCTGTTTGAGGCAAAATACTTGTGGAGTGAAGCAGGAAATGCTTAGATTAAAAACAATGAATAAGACATGAGAGACGCTGAATTAAAACAAAACAAGGTGTCCAAAAAAAGTCCAATTGTTTGAGAAACTCTCTTTATAAATGAATCTGCTGCAGCACTGTTTCAGTAAAGTGTTGTTACTGGAGTGAAGCTGCTGTTTTTAACGGTTGTTGGTGCAAAACTGGTGTAAACTTCCTCCAGCTGTTCCTCCGTCACCTGTCGACCTGGATGACAGGTGGAGGCTCTGCAGCTCAGAGGAGACGAGAACGAGTCTTTAAACTGGAAGTTTAACTTCTTTTCTGCTGTTTATTGTGGAGTTAACTTCTGAAACTACAAATAATTTCAGGCCATAAAAAGAAAAATGAATCTGTTTTTATATTTATTTGATCATTTTGTCTTTATTGTGACTCACAGCTGACGTTTCTGCACCTTCTCACAAATTGTGGGCTTTTTGTTTTAGTTCTCAGTCGTTAAGTTAAATAAGTTTGTTCCTCGTGTAGTTCAACTTGTTCCCGTTTGAAGTCACTGTTAGTTTTTAAAGTAGATTCCTCATCGCTGCATTTAGACGTCGTTACTTAACTGAGCGACCGACAGAACAGCTGAGCTCTGCTGACATAACATGACGTCATGACTCAATGCTGCTTTATATCTTTCATGAGGACTAAAAATGTTATTAATCATTATTCACAGTTCATAAATGTGAAAATGCTCCTTTTCCCTTAATTTTCACAACTATTATCTTCAAACTATGTAAATTTTTTATGTTTTACACCAAAACAAACAGTTTTGTCTTCAGTCACAATGATGGAAAAATGACTAAAAATAATATAAGAGGACATTTTTTAAATGAATGTTTGATGGCTGATGAAATAAACGAATTAGTAGTTACTCCACAACAAACATTGTACTTTTACTCCATTACTTTCAGGTAGATAATCTCTCCTTTCATAGTGAACACTTACTTTTGTTCTTCAGTTCACACCAAGAAAAACAGTCACGATCACGACTGATGGGTGATATTTATACTGCTTGTTTTATACTTCAGTATCAGTACAAACTTCAAACAGAAATACCTCAAAGTTGTACTGAAGTACAGTCCTGGATTCATTATTCTACAGCCGCTCAACAACATTTACTTCATGATGAGACGCTGAAGCAGAAAACTTGTCTACAGAATGTTTAAATACATTTAACATCAGATTTACTCGAGGACTATTATAACAACATATCTGTACTTTTACTCAAGCATTATGTTTGGGTTTGTGTAAAACACTCTTCTTGGTAATATCTGATCTGAATATAGACGATAAAAACAAAAGAAGATGTCTTTCATATTTTAAAGGCAGAAAAACAATCGAACTCATGATAAAATCTTCAGATGTCTCAGTGTTTCGATGTCTCAGCAGGTGCCAGCAGGTCTTTCCAGGTGCACCTGTGTGCTGTGAACACCTGCGCCGTGGACGTGTGACTCGAGGCTCAGGTGGCGACCGGCTGACCCCGGAGCGTCCGCCGTTATATATCTCGTTATAGAGCCCTCAAACAATTACATAAAGCCTATTCACTGCTGATCATCAGCTTACTGGGAGATTTCGTTAACTGGATTAACGCTCGATTTAAACTCTGCATTTAGGTTCAAGAAGTGAAAATACTCAGTGAGCTCGTCTGTGCTGCAGGTATAAAAAGACTCGCCGCCGTCGTCTCAACACACCACAGAAACTCTGCACAGACGACTTCCTGCTGCTTCACTCTACACTCGAGGTAAGGAGGAGTTTTATTTTACTGTGCTGAAAACAGCATTATGTTATGATGGAAGTGGCATAAAGAACTGCAGATAAACAATAATCACATCGACTTTGGTTCTGCCAGGATGGACTTCCAGATGTGGGCCCTGGCGCTGCTGGTCCTGGCCTGCGTGGAGCAGAGCCTGGCCTCCTGCGTGGTCGACAGCTTCATGGTCAAAGACGACTTCGACCCTCAGAGAGTGAGTACGCAAAACTCTAACGTTTAGAAATACTTTTAGAAATACTCATGAATCCACAAGAGGGAGGACGGTTCTATTCAGAACTCTAACGACTCAGAACAACCGACAGCACAAGTTACTGACACAGTAAAACCAACAGTGTCGTAAAACGTGGCTAAAAGTCACGATCGAGTAAAAGTGAAGATATTGTGTTAATAATACTTTGGTAAAAAGGAAAAGTCAGGCA
Source organism: Diplodus sargus (assembly GCA_903131615.1). NCBI lineage: Eukaryota > Metazoa > Chordata > Actinopteri > Spariformes > Sparidae > Diplodus > Diplodus sargus. Next base: position 107,613 of record CAEMYA010000026.1, read on the forward strand.
GTGTCAAAGTGAACTAAAGTATCCAAAGAACAGTAATAATCTGTCAGTGATGAACGTTAGTTTGTTCCTGAGCAGTGATGAAATTTAAATCTACTCAAGTTCTGAAACTTAGTCACATCTCATCATCACCCGAGAACAAACTGTAACTTTTAATGAACACAGGTGAGGTTTTACTGAATAACGAAGGACAATTACCTCAAAATTGTACTTAAGAACTGTACTTGAGTAAATGTACTTAGTTACATTACAAAACTGCTATTTGGGTTCAGGACAGTGAAGAATTGGCAGCCTTAAAAGTAAAACAGAAAGTCATCAGCATAAAATATAATCTGCTGCTGTCGGGACGCAAACAAAGATTATCTTCATGGTGGATTACTCAGATTATATTCTTGATTGATTGATTAGTTCTGCAACATTTGATCTGTGAATGTGATTGTGATTTTGGGCTACATAAATAACATTTTTTAAGATTTGAATTGATTTGATTTGAACTTGACTGAACTAAACAGTTTATATCCTTCTTTGAGTGATGAAGCCGGTGAATCAGAATATACTTTGTTTTGTAGATTTTATTCAAGTCTATATACACAAATATTTAGTTTTGCACTTAGAGTTTTGCGTTTTTGTTATTCTTGTTCATTCCCTCTGCACATTGTATATTCTGATCAGTGCGGATCCTTTTAGAAGTTTGATTTAAACATTAAAAAAAAATTAAAACTAGATAAAATTTGATCTTTATTGCCAGGAGAGAGAGCCTGACCTGCGTCTTCAAGCCAAATTATAATAACAGTAAAAATACAGTTTGTGTATCATCTTCATCTTTGTGTTCTCCCTCGGCAGTACGCAGGGAAGTGGTACGCTCTGCAGAAGAAGGACCCTGAGGGTTTGTTCCTGCAGGACAACATCTCTGCTGAGTACACTGTCGGAGACGACGGCTCCATGGTCGCCTCCTCCAGAGGCCGAGTCACTCTGTTCGGGTGGGTGTTTGTTATTTAAAAAAAATAAAAAAAATATCTGGTAGCAAAGTTAAAGTCTCAATTACTGCTTAGACATGTGACTGATTTAATCTCTCTGTGACATCCAGGTTCTGGGTCGTGTGCGCTGACATGGCTGCTCAGTACTCTGTGCCCGACCCAGGAACCCCCGGCAAGATGTTCATGAACTACCAGGGCCTGGCCAGCTACCTGTCCAGCGGAGGTAAGACGCCTCAGGTGTACACACACACACACACACACACACACACACACACACACACACACACACACACACACAAATTATCTCTACACAACTGAGACTGACTTCTCCCTCTTCGCTCCGTCAGGTGACAACTACTGGGTCATTGACACTGACTATGACAACTACGCCATCACCTACGCCTGCCGCAGCGTGAAGGACGATGGAAGCTGCGAGGACGGATACTCCCTGGTGTTCTCACGTAACCCCCGCGGCCTCCCGCCCGCCATCCAGAAACTCGTCCGCCAAAAGCAGGAGGAGATCTGCATGGCTGGAGAGTTCCAGCCCGTGCTGCAGTCCGGTACGTTCTCACTCCATCACATCCAGCTGAACCCCAATGCTGACAGAAAGTCGCGGGAAGTTTCGTAGTCCACAAAGTATTTCTGTAGCGTCACAGTGAAACAGTGCTGCAGCATTCTGCTAAACAACTGAAGTATGAGGGGAGCACAATAAATAATTACTTCATTATTAATGGCTCCATACGGCTCATATGGTGAAGCACAAGTCTCCAGAAGCCCAAAAACTGATTTGAAAAGACGTTATTTACACCTTTGTTACACCTGAAAGGTCAGAATCCTCCAGAAACAGCAGAACATCATCAGTGTACAATTAAATACATCGTTGTGTGGCTAAAACTAACGATTACTGTCATTGTGGATGAATCTGTCGATTATTTTCCTGATTACTTGGTTAGTTGTTAGTTCAGCTCGTCTCATGTGACCCGAGTCTCCTGAGGCCCAAAATATCCTAAATTGATTTGATAAAACTTTATTGACACCCTCGGAGCAAATTGTCCTCGTGCACCCACTTCAGACATGTTTTTCTGAAACTGATCTATCACTTCTTCCTCTGCTTTCAACAGGAGCTTGCTAAACTGGTGCTGATCCAGAGTTTGTTCCGCCTGGATGGATCATCTGACCCAGAGTGAAGATAGAGCACCTCTCAGAAACACAAAGAGGAGAATAATCATCTTTTCATCTTAAGATTTGTTCCACCGTCACAGGACAGAATCATCAGACAAACTTTTTAAAAATGTCATTAAACAACTCCAAGATGAAAATACGTATAAAAGCCAAATCCACTGTAAACTATGACCGGTTGTACAGAATTGTCACACTGATGGATGAAATCTGCACCGTGAAATCATAATGGTGACAATAAATTTTGTAAAGAATCTCTGTTGTACTTGTTTTTGTAATAACGACTGTCGGAACGTTGATTAGTGATCAAAGTTTTACTGATGCAAACATATAAAAACACAATCAAGTCAAGTATAAAACATAGAATATTAAAAATCTAAAATCCGATTACAGATAAAATCAGATCCATTAGATTTGTTTGTCTGATCGTAACAGTGAGATCAGTTCATGATGTTTTCTGCACATTTTCTCGACTTCTTGGTAGATTTTTCAGACCGTATTTGACATTCGAGTACGAAAAGTCAGATATTTACATTCTGTGTTTGTTATTAAGCTGCTAAATATCTGCCAGAAGATTTTAGCATCATAGTTATAAAATCATTTAACAGTAAACCAGTGAAATGATGATGAACGCAGCTCCAGATGTTTGATTCCTCACACAGTAAAAACACTGTTTACTTTTCTGATAACGACGTCGCGGCTCAACTCAGAAATGAAGTTTATAAAATAAGTTTTATGTGTGTATGCAAATGCATCATACACACATTATTATTGACATATTATTCTTTTGTGCCAGTGAGCTGTTAAATCATTAAAAAGAAGAATGTTTTACTCCTGTTTTATGATCACAGCCATCCTGTTTATTTATCACAGAGATGATGATCACGTCTCTGTGAGCTTCATGCTTCCAGCAGCAACTTCACTCCTTTATGCACAAGTTAATAAATCTCAAGCAGCTTCAGGAATTAATGAATTTAAGATGATGATTATTATATTCAATCACAATATTCTGTTGAAGATGAGCAACAACAAACGAATGACCAGCCTGTGAAATGTAACGTCTGTTTCATTCACACAAACAATCAGCACATTGACCTCTAAAATAAATTCCAGTCGTTCAAAACACCTGATGTGAACACTGATCGGTCTATTGATCCTCTGAGTACCTCTCAGGCAGCGAGTACGACCCGGGACGTCCCCAGTAGTCCACAGCTCGAACTCTGTACTGACCTCCGACCTCCTGGTTCACTACACAACACAACACAACACAACACACACATGGTTAATGTAACATGTAGTTTAGAGAATGCGAACATAATTCAGTTTTGTTGCTCTTTGAAATCATTCTCACCTGGTGAATGAACATAAGAAGTGAAAATTGTGTCCTGAGGATTAATTCTGCTGAACTCCGTCTGGTCTGAGGAGAATTCCACCTCGAACGTCTTAATGCATCTGCAGATACAAAGAAACTCATCAGGGAGGCAGCGGTCAAAACTACAGGAGCCCGGAAGGGACAGGAAGGAGAAACTCAAATCTGTTTTTGTTCTGATCTGTGAGAGGACTGTTTCTCTTTTCTTCTTCTCTTGATTATTTTTGTAGTACTGACGTCGGCCACAAGGCTGCACTCATGTTTTCTACTAGGAGAGTTTTATCTGATCTCAGTCAGAGCTGCGGGCCAGAACTGGTTCCATTTGACCCGCCAGATGATTAATGGCTGTTTATATCTTTGGAAGGTAAAGATGCACTTTAACTCTGCAGGATCCCTTATTATAAATCATTTTTCATAATCTGAAAATGGCAGACAAACTGACACTTTGTACAGGAAGTCGGACGATGTTTTTCTGTCGGAGCACCAAATTCTTTTTTCAGTTGTTTCAAACTGCGCTGTTCTTCATTCAGAGCACTCAGAGTGGAAAATCTATCAACTCTTCAGGATCCATCAGATCAAACAGGAGTCGTCACCCGTCACAGTGACCAAGAGAATGGAAGAAGTTTGTTGTTGCAGACAGAAACTTTAAAAACAGAGACAGGAAAGTCCACTTGTGACAGCAGACTGTCTGCACCATGAATGTTTCTGGTGACTGTTGTGTTTTTATCACTGTGGACTGTTTGTTTTTGCACTACAACCCGACGCTCTCAGCATCCTGCCGGTGCTTTTCAGCTAGAAAGAAACGTAACGTGGACACAGATGCTGACAGAATGTCGTACTATATGTGCATCATAACAATATGTGGTCCTGTAAACACAAGGTAATAATGTTGCATTGCTAAAAAGTTAATTTAAGTTTTTAGCTGACAAAACTTCACAAAAATAAAGAAATAATCACGTTCACCTACTTGGAGTCGACACAGCGGTCCGACCAGACGATCAGGACTTCTCCTTTGGTGATCCTGATGAAGCGTAACCCATTGACCTGAAACCAAAGACCAATACTTTATGATCTTCTCTTCTGGAACAGTTGAACATGATGTTGTTCACACTGTGCTGGTTCTGACCTGGTCTGGTGCTGCTTTGGGCCGAGCACACACATGGACGAGGAGGACGGAGGGCAGAGACAGTTTGGCTTTCAGAGTCAGAGTGTCTCCTGCAGGAACTTCCCACGGTCCGTCCACACGAGGCTCCTGAAGAAATAACATCCGACGTGTTAATCAAAGCTGCACAGAGCGAGAAGTTCAGTCCATGAACTCACCTGGACTCAGAACAGGTGTTGTTGTTGTTTACCTGCACGCTCCTGAGGCGTCTGAACTGTTGTGCTGTGGGGAAGTCGGGGCTGCCCATCGTCCGCCACAGCTGGTACGGGTTCGTCACGTTGTTGTCGATGTAATACACAACATACACCAGACCTGGAGACACACACACACACACACACACACGCACACAGTCACAGGCAGGACTGACAGGAACCGCTCACTCGGACCCGAGAGGATTCTGTCCAGCAAACGTACCCTCGTGTGCCGCCAGTCCGTTCAGTGACACGGTGACATCATCGGTGTTGGTGGAGGTGCTGTTGTCGTCACTGTTGTAGACCAGCACCGCCGCCTGCCAGCTGTCGGAGCCGCCGGGGGGTTTTGGTTTGTGGCTGCTGGCCAGAACTCCCACCGTGCTGTCGTTAGTTCCTGCCGAGCTCTGGACCTGAGCCAGAACCTGAGTCTCTCCTGAAAGACAAATCACACACAGAGAAAAAGGATCCGTTCAGACATCCTGAGTGATCCTATCACAAGTGAGAAGAAGAAGAAGTAAAGGTCTCGTCACCTAGCAGAGCCAGCAGGCCCATGACGGTGAGGACGGGCTTCCTGATGAGCTGCACGTGAGGCGGCTCGGTGTTGTTGACCTGGAAGCGGGCGGTCAGTGTGCGCTGGGTGAACTGGTGCGGGTGGAAGCTGAGGAAGGCGTTGTCGTTGCTCAGCAGCGTGTAGTTGATGGTGCTGGTCGGGTCTGCCAGCAGGAGGTCCTGGTGCTGCTGGATCACCTGTTGGAGGGAGCAGGACAGACGATTATTATCTTATTCTTTATTTCCCAGATTGACTCGGACACTGATGTGGATCTTCACCTCCAGCTCACCTTCACCACCATCGCAGCGTAGGTCACATCAGCCCTCCACTCCTGAGGCCTGGACCAGCCCACCAGCGGGTCGGCCTCATCGTTGAACACCGGGAGGCTCCTGAACCGGGGGAACCGCTCCTGGATCTCCTTCATGGTCTGGACCTCCTGCTGGAGGATGGGCAAAGAAAAGCCTCCTCCCTGAAGCACAGAGACAGGAAGTCAGCAACATGTGTACGTACATACTTCTGAGAGATCTTGCAAAAACCACCTGATGAAAATGTTGATTTTCATTCACGTAACGTTTGGTTTCATATCACAATTGTCAGGACTACGTCGGATTTGGTGATTTCCCTGAAGAAGAAAACAACATCTGGACACTAAAACTCTTCACTGGAACCAGAAATAACATCATTCTTCAGGACGTCTGGCAGCTGACAGGGTTTCCTTTGACAGACACAAATCTAAAACTGTGACTCTCTTTCCATTTGTTCTGACCTTCTTGTGCAGGGCGAGGTAGTCGATCCGGACCCCGGTCTCTCCGGTGAAGACGTTGGTTCCGTTGTAGCAGTGCTGCAGCACGGCCCAGCAGTACGGGGAGTGAGGAGGAGAGTGACACGAGTCTCCTGGACCTCCGAACCTCAGGAGGCCGCTGGCAGCGCGAAGACCCTCCGAGCACGCGTCATAGTAGTTCAGAAACCCTGAGGAGACGTTTGTGACACCGAGATCAGCATCGATAAATACTGGACATCGTTACAGTTTGTCAATGATGTGAAAAAAAAATTAATCTGGTAACAAAAGCCTTTAAATCAGCTGTTAATCAGATTATTTCTACCTTACGGTATTAATGAAATCTGTACAGGAACAACAATCAATAATCGTTTATGATTTCATGTCTGTTCCAGCATAATTTAGATTTCAATCAAAACAGAAACAGTAGCGTGGGATCATGGGAGTTGTAGTCCTCATGGTTGCAGATGAAAATCTGTCTTTGTGACTCAAATAAGATGATGTTTAAAGTTTCCTTCACGTTATGTTTCGTCTCGTTTCTACTGATTCTCTCGTAGAAGTTACAGCGACAGACAACTAGATAATACAAACGTCATCTTGAGGAAACTTGCAGATTTGTCTAGTTTGAGAAAAAGGTTCAGGACGCAGCTTCTCAAAGTCTCAGACTCTGATCAATCCAGAAAATTTCACTTTATGTTCATAAGTCATATTTCTATTGATCAGTATGAATCCACAGTGTAGCCAGAGATCATTTGTTTAAATGTGGCGAGTGCTGCTGTCGAGTTCATACGTTAACATTTTAAAATCAGCTCTGTGCAGAAACACGTTGTGTGTGAACGCAGATGTAAGAATTTGTGGCACATTTAAAAATACATTTTTTTGACAAATCTTGAAATTGTTATCAGTAAACTCATTATATTGTTTTACTTTTTCAAGTTTTTTACAGCACAACATTTAAAAATCTAATTAAATATTAAAGATGTGAAACTTGAGAGATGTGACATTCATGAACTGATTCAACGTTGGCGTCTGACCTTGAGTAAATACTCAGAGAACCCTGGTCTGCTCATTTTTAGACATTTTGATGAAGAAATCTGAGAAAATACATCTTTAAAAATATAAATGATTTGACATGAACGCGTGTCGTCGGATGCAAAGCGGCTTCACCTTGAATCGACACGCTGACGTTATCGAAGTCGTGGTTGTTCGGCTCGTTCCACGTCTCAAAGTTCCACTGAGAAACTGTTCCCAGGCCGAACTTATCTGGAATTTATCATCATTAGTGAGGAACAATTAAACACGACATCACATCATGCAGGAGCAAAGTCACACAGAGCAGATTTAGTTTTAGTTCACTTATAGTTGTTGGTTTTGTTCATTTATTCATGAAGATTTCAGGAATCATACAGAAACATAAATATAAATGTTGCCTTATTTTTCTGAGTAACATCGACCAGAGGAGGCTGAAAAAACTGTCAAGTGTTTGATCCAATGTGAGTATTTTTATTGATCATGAATACAAGATACAGAGCCGATAAATATTCTGACTGAATATCTTAAATGGTTTCAATATTCATCTTTTTGCAGTATTTACAGTCCAGCTGTGTTTGTTTGCTCTCCACACAGACCGATCCTTGTTATATTTATCTTAACACTGGGAATCTTATCTCACAATGTTCTGTTGATTTTTAGTGTCAAAGTAAGAGAATCAAGTACTGTGACAACAACAACATACAATTAAAATACAGTAAGATCCAAACAACAACTCACCGATGTTCCTCTTGGCTACGAGATAAACCAGATTTCTCCACTCGATCACTTGAGATTTGTCCTCGAAGTCGGTGAAATAGTTTGAGACGCTGCCCATCAGTTCAAAACCTGAAAAAAAGAAAAGATAGTTACAGACAACAGAGATCAGCTGGTATCAGATCCATCAGAACACCTGGAGTCTCATCAGGTTCTGTTCTGATCGACGGGAGCAGAGCTCAGAGACGACTGTTTAACTTGTGGGATTAAAAAGGTGATTTCTCTTCACTCCTGTTGATCAGCCAACAGTGATCCAGAGCGGACCTCCAGGTTCTGTTCTGCTGACAGGAGCTGGAGGGGAAATGGACTTTACTTCATGAACATAACATTACAGAGAGGAGAGAGAGAACCAGAACCAGAACCAGAGTCTCTGCTGTACGAACACAACTCAACAACATATAGAACAAACGTTATTATACAAACGATTGTATCTTTAGATTTTTACACGTCCATTTAAATTGTAGTTTGGAGGAAACTGCTTTAGATTCTTAACTAAGACATTTGGAACAAAAGTGCCTCATTAATGTTTCACTCAACATGATGTAGGATCAAAGAAGAGACACTTTTCACACCTGGTCGGAGGCCGTTAATCCACAGCAGATCGATCAGCTGGTCCAGTTTAGTGAAATCGTACTGAGGTCGTCCACCCACATCTCTACAACAACAACAACAACATCATCACACAGCTGAACACCTGTGATCCCATCACTCAGGACGGAGGCTGATTCCAGGTCTGAACAGCCTCTAAAAGACTAAATGAAATCTCCTGTCTAGTGTTCACTTACTGTGCAGTGACCAGCTCCAGCATCCAGTGGATCCGGACCTGCTGGATCCCTCCATGGGGGACGGAGCCCACGTAGGCCAGGTTCAGCTGCTGGTCCACGCTCAGGTCGAACAGGTGGGCCTGTGTGTGAGGGAGGGGGGGGCTGAACACAGACAAGAGCCCCTTAATACACGACTGATGTGGAGGATGAAGTGACATCTAGTGGTGACGTTACAGAAGACAAAACAACTGAATATCCCTCAAAAATCTTCTAATTTTATATTTTTTTATTTCTTATTTTAATTAAAAACAGTCATAAATAATTGAACAACCACTAAATTAAAAAAAAGAGGTTTGTCTCATTCAACTAGTACAGGAAGACAATTCTGCATTGATTCTGAGTCAATAAGTCACATGACCTGGAAGATATTGAAAAAAATGCTAATTTTCTATTATAAATATCGATATAAAGTATAACGAGCACCTAAATATTTAATTAAGTCATGTATCCTAATCATCTTGAGTAGTTTTACAATTCGGCATTGATTCTGAGTCAATAGGTCACATGACCTGGAAGATATTTACTTTAATAACCTTATAAACTAGAACTAAACAAACAGTGATTTCTGCTTTCTGCTTCACTTCAGGATGAGTTGAGAACAAACCCAGTTGGTATCTGACCCACCAGAACCCGGTGCTCCTCCAGAAGTGCCTCAGCTCTCCCGCTGCTCTCTGCACATCCACCCTGACGACATGTGAAGCTGCGGAAGTTTCGCTGAAGTTGAGCAGAAACACCAACACAGAGAAACTAGTGCACCGCATGTCTGCGGCTCAACATGGCGGCCGAGCGTTGGTAAATAGACGTGACGTCACTCCTGGTCAGCCCTCACGCGCTCACACATCAGGTGAGAATAAAATAAAATCAGAGCTGAAACATTTTCTAACGTTTCTGCTTCTGTTCCAACAGGTTCGGTAGACTGACGGACGCGGGGAGCAGTCAGCTGAGCGTGATGACGTATAATTCGGGCGACGCTGTTGTTTACGGAAGTGAAGTTTGTTTTGATGAAAAATAGCAAATTATTAAAAGTTTTCATAACAAATTCTTAAAGAACAAAAAACACTATATTAAAATGAGATATAAGTGTGTTTAACTTCAGTAATAATACTTTAGTCTCGACACGATCAGTAAGTCGAGTTATAAATTATTGATCTTTGAGAATATATATCAATATATCAAATAGACAACTTCACTTTGACTTCCACCAAAATAAATTCTTCTTCTTCTGTTTGACCCTAAACTGTGGAACAACCTCCACTTTGATCTTACAACTCTAACAATAAATGAAAGACTTTCATTGTATTTGTGTTTTTGTTTGTTTTTAACATATTGTTCTAATTTTGTTTTAACTTTTAATTTTTTAGAATCAATGTTCATCCTGGTCTGTTTAGCTGTTCAGGCTGCATCTTTGCATGAAACTGCTACACAAAAGTTATTATCAAGCTGATAACAACTGGCATCAAACAGCCTGACAGCATTGGATCATCACCTGGATGTTTTCTGCGATGTCAGTGATGTTTAACCACCAAAATCTGATCAGTTCATCCTTCAGTCTGAGTGGATCTGAAGAAAGTCTGACGAGACGTTCTAGGATATAATGCTCACCAGAACAGGACGGACTGACAGACCATCAGAACACATATTACCTCTGGTGAGGAGGCATGAAAACATTCTACACCTTCGTAAATAAACGCGAGACAACGAGCTGTTAATGGGACATTTATTTAAAAAAAAAAAGTTGGGAGAATCGAGAAGGCATGAAAGGAAAATTCATGTCATTTACAGTCAAACTCAGAGATACTGTTAAACAGCAACAGTTATACACAACCATTTACACAACCTGTACAAATATTTTTTCCCGCAAATTTTGCATTTTAAATTCAAAATAACTTAAATAGGTTTCTATGTAAAAGTGCAAATCCTTATGATGTGTGTGAGCGAGACCATGGCGACATGAAGGTGCTCTGATGAGTTCACTGACCATCAGCTGTTCACTCGTAAGGCATCACGAGCACGTTTACCGACTCCACTGTAACAACGCGTTTAATGCACAACACCTGCAGGATCCCCTCGTGTCGTTCTGATGCCTTCCAAACGAGTCTCAGCGCTCTCCATCGAGGACATCCAGCCCTGAATAAAACCACTAAAAACGTTCCAGCTCAGTGTTCGTAGTGTTCTGGGGTGAAAGTTCACAGAGTCAGCATGACGGCACAGCAACAAAGAACTGTTTCCTGTGTGTAGTGTTATAGGTTAGCATTAAAATCACAGTAACCAGAGGCCTTTCTGTACACGGCGGGGCAGTAGTAGTCCACAGGTTTCAGGCTTTGACAGAGAGACAGAGTGTGTGTGTGTGTGTGTGTGTGTGTGTGTGTGTGTGTGTGTGTGTGTGTGTGATGGGTCGGTGATTCTGCACAGTCACAAGGCATGAGGCGACAACGAGTGTTAGATAGATCAAAGTGTCTACAAGCATCCTCCTGATTGGTGAAGAGGAGGGGGAGGAGGAACTAACCCACGCACGCTATTGGGCCTCACATGCTTCTGTATTAACATGCAGCCGATGCAAAAAAACGAAAAACAAAAAAAACGAAGTGTGTCATCACGACGAGAGGATTATACAGCATATCTGCTCATGAAGCACTGGTCACCATGGGTTCTACTGGACTGCAGACTGGAAATGTGTTCGGTAAATAAGAGGTGTTCAGGCATTTTTAATACAAAAACGAGCATCCAGTCTTTGTGTGTGTGTCTGTGTGTGTGAGTGTGTGATAAAGTAACTAGGACTTCTGCTCAGCTCCTGCAGCAGACTGGGCTGCACTCTCCGGTTTAAGGATCTGGTAGGTGATGAGGTACTCGGGGTAGGCCTGAAGGAAACATACAGACATGTTAGCAGATGTGACGAAGATGAAATCCATGTTCAGGTTTATAATCACGTTTGTGTCCAACAACAGCAAACAGGCAGTTTGTATATATTCTCGATGGTAATTTAGAGCGTTCCTGTAAAACAATATAAATATGTTGATGACTGAGTGTCACGATTTAGATTCCAGATCACAAATAGATCAAAAGTAGCTTCAGGGTCAGAGATTCTCCTGGAATATTTTTTTAACCATCCTCGTCCACCTGCATGTTTGTTGTGTGTCCGTACAATTAAACAAAACAAACTAAACAACACTTCAGATGTTTCACAGGAACTTTGATGTGATAAAATAATGTCTCAGCCGAAACAGGATGTAGAGAAACAGTTGGTGTACCTGCTCTCCTCTGTAGATGACGTACTCGGCGTAGGCCAGGCCGTTAACGCTCGGCCGCCCGATCACCGAGTGGTGTCCTGGGGGGGCGTGGGCCATCTTCATGGCACTGAACTGTAGGAAGGATTTCCCCAGAGTGACTCGACAGAACAGCATCTGTCTGAGAGTCCAGATGAGGAGGAAAAGTCACACATACGTGTCTTACCCTTCACTCGGATAAAGAACAGGACCAGAACATATTTTATCGTCGTGGTTTACTGTGAAAGGTTCATGTTACCTGTGGCACAGGTAGCAGGACCGGTCCTTGTGCGTCGGGCAGCCCGTCCCTCCACCGATGCCGTACACGTACTGATTGCTCTTTGATGAGTTCTCTGCAAAGTAGATTCCGGCTCCAAACATCCCTCCGATGTAGGCGTGGCGCTCGTCGAAGCCTTTGTGGATGATGGCGTTGATGAAGGGAGAACCTGAAGGAGGACAGCAGCAGAATGACATCACGCACAGCGACAGACAGGAAGTGACTTATTCATTAGAAATCTTCAGTTATTGATGGTTAGTGTCCACACACTTTATCTCTGCGTTACAGCTTTTCGTACAGATGTGAACAGAGGTTTAAGTCGCTGACAAATGAGCTTTAGTAAAGTCTCATTTTGTAAACAATGACAAAAACACAAACACACGTTGTGTTTGCAGCATTAATGTCGATGTGAACTCAGTTTACCGTGGAACAACATCCGCTCGTTGTGATGGTTGTGGTTCTCATCTGCGATCTCCTTCTGCCGGTGGGTGTAACGCTCCCTCAGCTTCTTATTCACCACCTTCTGAATCTGTGGACACACATCATGTCAGATCACTGTCATCACATCACACAGATACAAAGACAGCTGCTAATCAGAACAAACAGAACAAGCAGAGACTTGTGGTTCGGACCTTGATGATGTTGTATCTGCTGAACACTCCGCCGGCGTTGCCTCCGTCTCTGTGCTCTCTGATGGTGCTCTGCATCTGAGGGGGAAACAACAAAAACACCAGGATTTAGTATCAGGTGAAGTTCTGCTGCTGGTTCTCAGTTTATCACCTCTCTCATGCACCATGACAGCTGCTGGAAGCTGTTTTGAGCTGCGGTTAAACAACCACCGACTACAAGTCCAGCTGATTATTGTCTTGGACTCTCTGCCGTTTTGGGATACGGCATCATAAATTCAAAATGGTGGAGTGAAAAGGAGATGCACCTTCAATACCTCTGAAGTAACTCTTTAATCCTCTCATTCTCAGTAAGATGTTAGAAACACTTCTAAAGAGACATTTCTCTGTGACTGACCATGCAGTGGACGCTGTGTGAAGTCAAACAGACTCACCTCCTCCTCCACTGACTGGTACTCCTTGTCGTCTGGAGCCAGGTCGATCAGGATGGTGCCCTGGTTGGCACAGTGGAATGTCAGGTACGGGTTGGCACCTGGGAAACAAAACACAGTTATTCAGAGTATCAGGTGATAACTGAACACAGTCTTCTGCTGTGGAGTGACTGACTTCTGTTTTGGGAACTGACTCCTTGTGCTATATAAAGACTTTGACCCACCATTCCTCCGTGAATCTTAACAGAAGTAAAAGAAGTCTGCTTACCTTGCTGGCCGCCCAGCAGCCTCTCTACACCTTTGATTAGTTTGTGTCGGTGGCCGTAAGCGTTAATTCCAATCTCCTTCAGCTCCTCGTGACCCATATCAGCCAGCACATCCAGACTGATCTGGAGGAAGGAAATGAAAAAACAGGAGGAGACGTTAATACAACCACAAATCGTGACACGTCTAATAAACACAAGGCAACACGGCTGTTTCTGCCGGCTGTTTGTCTGAACGATTAAACTTCAGGTGTATGAGAGTTGTTGAGGTATCTCACCTGCTCCCTCTCAAAGATGTCCCTCAGGTGCTCCAGGCCCAAACTCTTCAGGAACTGACTGATATTCATGTCCAGCATCGCCACTGTGAAAAACAATTCATCGGGTCAAACAGGGTTCAGTGTCTGCGGCTCTGTAACCGATCAGTGCTCAGTGTGATCAAACTTACTCTCTCCTTCCTTGCGGTCGGTGCCTGTGGCTCCATCTGCCACCCCGGACGACCCGGCAGCAGCGGCAGCAGCCAGCTCGGTGAGCGGGCCGGCCAGGTTGTCTATACTGCTGGCAGCCGACAGACAGGACGGCGTGGAGGCCGGCGAGATGACCGAGGCGCTGACCACCGTGGCCTGAGGCTTAAAGCAGCTGGGCAGGGCGTCTGGAGGCATGGCGTCCATCAGCAGGGCCCGGATATCATCAGCCTGCAGGGACGGAGAGAAAAACGTTCCAGTTGATTTATTTATCGAGCGATCAGTTTAGACGTAGCTGTGTGACGCTCGTGTAGCTACAGAAGTACTGAATATAGAACAGGAGCTGTTACCGTGGCGAGGTCCAGGGCAGTCTGGCCCTCCTGGTTCTTCATGGTGGGGTCGGCTCCGTGAGCCAGCAGCAGCGCACAGAGCTGCGTCCGTCCCTTCTGGGCCGCCTCGTGGAGCGGCGTGAAGGCCCATTTGTCTGTAGCGTTCACACACGTGTTGTACTTAATCAGCAGGGCTGCGATGTCCACGTGCTGTGAGGAAGAGGCAACAGAGACACGATCAGTGTGGAGGACACGTCAAACAACACAGGAACAGTTCAGGACTCCAACACAACAACAGGATCTGTATCTGCTGTGTTTGTGTTCATGTTGTTGACACTGACCCCGTACGAAGCAGCGTTATGAAGAGGGATGAGGCCTCCTTTGTCCTGGGCGTTGACATCAGCTCCGTGCTCCAGCAGATACTCTGCCACCTCCAGGTTGTTGTAGCCAGCTGAGGAGAACAAACAGGATCAATGTGAACATCCTGCAGCACTTTAAAAACTCTTTATGTTACATCTATTAGACACAGCCAGACTAAATAAAGAGGACAAAGATCCTCGTGTGCAAAAAGCCGTCAGGATCTGACAGAAAGAACATACTCAGACACAACAGGAGCACAAACAGCATCAGAGACTGAGGAGCAAGTTTTAAAATCAAGCAGCAGCTCAAGCTGATCACCTGCGAGGTGGAGGGGTGTGGAGTTGCGTCCCTGTGTGTCTCTGCAGTTGATGTTCTCTGGTGAGCACAGTTTCTGGACTCGGGCCAGGCAGCCCTTCTTTGCGGCGTCCAGCAGGGCGGCGTCCCCCCTCAGCAGGTCCTGGATGTCTGTGTCTCCGTCTTTGACCATGTCCAGCGGCATGTTGCCGTCACGGTTCTTCTTGGAAGGATCGGCTCCGTGCTGAAAGGAAGAGTTTTGAGTTTTTTCATGTTTGGTTTATATGAGACTGAGTGACTTCTGATCAGATCTCACTTTCTGCTCTATATGTAAATAAACTTGACCATCACCGGGACGAACACGTCTGCTGCCGAGACTTAAAGGTT
The DNA here is from genome assembly GCA_903131615.1 of Diplodus sargus. Classification (NCBI taxonomy): domain Eukaryota; kingdom Metazoa; phylum Chordata; class Actinopteri; order Spariformes; family Sparidae; genus Diplodus; species Diplodus sargus. Next base: position 123,137 of record CAEMYA010000026.1, read on the forward strand.
AACAGAACAGAACACGTTATAATAATGTGACCAGATCCTCAGTTTGTCTTTGGTGCATTCACACCTGAACTCAGGACAGATGTTGATATCACGTCTGAAGTCTCTAACTGTTCTTTTTGCCCTCATCATCATCATCATCATCATCATTGTAACAATAACTAACACAGAACATTACAATGTTTGTAATAATGGATCCTCACTTTGAGCAGCAGTTTGCAGATCTCATATTTGCCCTTGGCTGCAGCCTCGTGCAGCGGCGTGAACTTCCACAGGTCGGCCACGTTCACCGAAGCTCCGTGTCTGACCAGCAGCTCAGCCACCTCGTAGTGACCGTAGGAGCAAGCGTTGTGGAGAGGAACCAGACCGCTGGAGGAGCAAGAACACACGTTTAACTCTTCACACAGGAGGAGGAAGTGATGATTTGTATTTGTGAAATATTATAAACATGTAGGACATTTCTGGGTAAGATGGCAGTAGAAGAACTGACCCCTTGTCTTTAGCGTGGACGTCCGCTCCGTGGTGTAACAGGTATTCAACGACAGCCACTCGGTTGTAACCAGCTGCGAAGTGGAGAGGAGTGGAGTGGCGGCCCTCCAGGTCCCGGCAGTTTACATTCTGGGGGGTGCAAAGTTGCTGCCGCACAAAGAGACAAGATGATGATTAGCAACTCAGCAGTTTAAAGGAAATAAAGCAAACTGAACACATCACTGTCAATCCTGAAACTTTTTACACAAATTTGACCACTCGTCATAGTTCTCCACGAGTTTCACCAACATGAACATCAGCAAACGTCTTTCCTTCTGGTTGACAAGATACAAACGCGACAAGACAAATAATGCACCCACTGCTGGAACAAACACGACAGTGAACTTACTTGCACTGTGTCCAGATCGCCCGCTTTGGCCGCCTCCAGAAACCTGTAGTCCACGTCAGAGTTACGCGTGGGAACGTTTTCTGGGGGGGGAAAGAAAAAAGACATTCAATACAAAGCAAACTGATCAACGCTGGAGAGACTGAGTCTGTTTCATTCATTCATCTGAGCAACAAAACTCTCCTGGCAGATATGCACAGGCAGGCTACAGCTATCAGACACTCAGTTTATGATTTCAAGACCTTTTCAAGATACGATAAGATCAAACCTAAAACCAGACCATGTTAAACAGCCCGTACCGTTGAGAATCTGCTGCACGGCCTCGTTTCCCATCTGAGCCGCGGTGAAGCCCTGCAGGGACACGATGGACGGGTCGGCCCCGTAGCTCAGCAGCAGCTTGCAGGTCTGGATGTGACCGGCCAGCGCGGCTCTGTGCAGAGCCGTCTGACCGAGCGTGTCCACAGCGTTCACCTGGAGTCAGAGGAGCTGCCGTTAACACAAACCTCACAGGTTACACAACAAGAGGAGACACGTACGAACAAAACACAACAACAGACCTTCGCTCCGTGTTTCTGCAGCACCTCCAGGATGTCGTTGTGAGCTCTCTCAGCAGCGACGTGCAGCGGAGTCATGAAGCTACAAGACACAACGGACAGGAAGTTATGACCATGATCTCACCTTCACATTAGTGCTGTTAAATCATTGGAATTTAAAAATGAAGTGTAGTTACTCACTCTTTATTCTTCTCATTGATGTTGGCACCTTTACGCAGCAGCAGCTCAGTCACCTGCTTCCTCTTGGGGTGCGGGGAGGCGACGGCACAGTGCTGGAATACAAATATAAAGGATTAGTGGGCTGGAGTCAGTCAAACAGACAGCGAATCAGCAGTTAATCAGACAGAACTGAGCTGGAAACATCTTTTAATTCACCAGGGAAACTTTGTCAGTGTTGATTATTTTCTCTACTAGATGTTTGGTTTATAAAATTTCAGAAAATGGTGGAAAATGTCCAAAGAACATGTCCTGAAGTGTCTTGTTTTGTTCACAACTCAAAGACATTGGTTTACTATCACAGAGGAGGAAAGAAGCCAGGAAATATTCACATCTAAGAAGCTGGAATCAGAGAATTTAGACTTTTTTACATCATGTGTGTAAAGGGTTAAATATTTCATCAGAATCAGCCCCAAAACTCCAGTTTGGGTCCACGGGGACGCCAAGAACAGGAGCTCAATCAGCTCTGCAGTGGATTTAATCTCCCCGCTACAGTCGGTGAGCGGGATCAGAGTTTGTTCCTCACCAGCGCCGTCTCGTTGGTCTGAGGATGTTTGAAGCTGATGATCTCCAGAGCCAGAGTCTTCTTCACTTTGGCCATGTCTGCCTCCCGAGCTGCCTGCAGCAGTGAGTGACCTTTGAACTCGTCTACAAAACAAACAGAAGGAAACGGAAAAGGTGTTCAGTGGTCCGACTCTTTAAATGCAGCTTGTTGCTTCTCATGTTAGGAAAGAAAAGGCTTCAGCTGCTCGGTGCTCTGAGCCTGTCGTGGGTCTGTTGTGTGAACGAGTAGGTTTCCACTCACAGGTGAGTCGTTCTTTGAGCTCGGGGGTCGGGGCCATGTCCACGGCGCTCTTGCTGTGACAGTTGAGCAGGGTCGGGTCGGCGCCGTGGCTCAGCAGCAGAGAACACACCTCCACTCGGTTCTTGGACGCCGCCTCGTGGAGAGGAGTGAACTGCCACAAGTCCATCGCATTCACACAGGCTCCGTGCTGCAGAGAGGCGCACAGCAGATATTAAGGAAACTTCAGTATAACTGGACTCGACAAATGCTTCAGCGAGCTCTCAAAGTCGTTTTTCAATATTTAGGCATTTAACCTCATCTATGTGTACAGAAGCTGATATTCTGCCTTGTCAGACTGTTTGAGTGATTTAATGAGAAGTTTTCTGCTAGAAAACCTTTTGGAAAAGTTGGTCTTCAGGGTGATAAAGTGTAAAAATACTCAGTAAGAAACACATTACTGTGCTCATGGCATTTGGGTGACCGAACCGTGTGTGATGAGTTTTGTTTTATGGCTTTATACTTTTAGACTTTGTTTGTAATAAATCAATGTTCACTTTGTGTCACACGTGGCCTGAGCAGCAATGAAAAGTTTGAACATCTTCCGGATGTCTGTTGAGGTTTATGATCTGCTGCTTTCTACTGTTAATTGCTTTTCAAGCGTGTTCGTGATCCGTGTTTACAAAACCTGCACATATATTTAATTCTGGTGTGAAAGCAGTAAAACAGAACACAATCCTAAACAATATTTTCATTCACTGTCGATTATTTTCCCTGTTATAAAAATTAGTTGTCTGATCTATTAAATTTCAGAAAAAGGTGAAGAGACAAAGATATTCAGTTTCAGGAAAGTTACTTTAACCAATAAATCAAATGTAAAAATAGTTGGTGACCAATTTAACAGTTGACATTTTATCGATTTAAGACAGGGAAGGTGAGAGAGATCATTCATTACTGACTCTTGAGTCGCTATTCGGCCTGAAATTCTAACCCAAAATGTCGAAATGAGACTCAACAATCGACCTCCAGAATCACCTTCTCTTACTTCGGTCGTTACATGAAGTGAATCTGTTCTGTGTTCTTACTTTAAGCAGAAGCTCGGTGACCTCGAAGTGGCCGTAGGAGCAGGCGTTGTGAAGAGGAACCAGGCCGCTGCAGGAAAACAAGACTCAGGTTAATGTCACAGATTCTGGCCAACGACAGGTGAAGTTTTCGTGGTCTTTTCTGAAAAAGTCTCACCCTTTGTCTTTAGCGTGAACATCGGCTCCGTGCTGGAGGAGCAGCTGCACAATGCGGACCCGGTTGTAGCCGGCAGCCAGGTGGAGTGGCGTGGACTGTAAGAGAGGAGAGCCTGTTAGCAGACAGACGGCTGGACGGTTTACTGAGAACTGCCTCCGATGGCCACGAGAGCAAGCGGCTGATTAGGGCCAGAAGCAGTGTGCTACGGCAGGCTAGGCTCTGTGAGTTGCAGATGAATGGCAGATATGATGATGATGCAAAGTCAATAAGAGTTTGTGGGCAGATCCAGCGACAAAATTCATTTTCTGTCCATGTTGCATCTGTCTGACCTGAGCGAGTAACGACAAGCGACCTCGTTACTCATCTAGCTCCACTTCCTCCTGACAGGGTCAGCAAAATAAAACATTCCTCTCCGTCTACGGAGTTTAAATTAAGCTTTATGTGGTTAGATGACAAGAAAGAATCACTAATGCGACTGTTAGACTGTTAAACTGAAAGTAGCTGGGAGGGGATTACAGTTGGGTGATGACAGCTGGTTACCTGATGTGTTTATGTGAAGAGTGAAGTGAGTTCAGGTCATTTAGAAGAAGTGTAACGATTCTGAAACCAGGACTTAAACCAGGACTTAAAGAAGGTCTGGAGGAGTTTCCAGAAAACTATGACTGTCAGTCTGCAGTTATCAGCTTCCTTCTTCTGTCAAGTGACTGAAATAAACTCCATCTGTTAAATTCAGGAGCTGCTTGTAATTCACATTTTAAGCTGCATTAGTGAGAGTGGTATGAAAATGGTGGGCAAACGCAGATTTTTCACAACAGTTTGTACGTCCTCAGCCTTCCCCTTAACTTTAATGAAAGATGAATTTTGCGATGTGTTCGAGTGCAGCAAGACACAAGTGACGTGAGGCAACACAACAATCTGCCTTTGTCGCTGCTAGTTTTCCTGATTCCTTATACTCCACTAACAAAAACTGAGCTGAAGGGATTTCCACACCACTAACCTTTTGTGCCTAACCTGTTTTCTCCTACTTAATTGTCTGTTAACGGTGGCGGCAACCGTTTCTTAGTCCAACCACCACTTTCATCACCACTTCCAGTATGAAAAGCTCTTGAAGTGTGGAGTTTGAGAATCGTTACACTCCTGACGTTTAGCCAAAGAGAAATCAGAATATGGCATTAAATGAGTTCTGTGGTTGTTAATCTGCAAGTTTTGGTTCAGAAATATTAAAACAGTGGTTTGTAGTTTTGGGAATAAATGTTAATCAGCAGAAGAAGATCATTGGTGGATGTGTTTGTGCGACAGAAACTCTTTGTTTTCACGACTGAAATGTTCATGTTTCACTTTTACATTTATATGTGGCGGACCCTGCCACCTGTCTAGCTTCAATCAGTGTCCTGGGAGCTTATTTTCTTCTTTTTATTCTTTATTTATTCACTTGGGGAAAATAGTTTGCTTTGTTTGCTTAAAAATATTGAAATTCTTAATGAAGCTGAACCTGCAGTAAAGAGAGAAACTTGATTCAGTGCTGGACTCAGATTTGATGTAATGCTGTCAAAGCCCAACTGTAACAGGATGGAAAGAAGCTACGATAAGCAGGCTGCGTGTTTGAGAAGCATCTCTGCAAGCTGTTAGCGAATCAAATAAAAAAGGCTTCATGTCAGCCGAAAGAAACGTTAGTGTCAGCAAAGCTGCAAAATCAACTCCGGTGGCGTTTTTCTCCATTTAAAGCTAAAACATTTAGCTCAGGTCAAGCTCACAATCAAAAGAAAGGACATCGATCATTTCAGTTTCCATGCAGCGATGTTAGAATAAAGCCCAGAACTGTTAGAACTGACGCCACAGTGACAAAATCAGACAGACGAGTCGAATCACGGAGGCATCATTCAGTGCAGGATGACACGAGCAGTCACACGTCATTACAGCGGAGGGAGGCATAGCACTACAGACAGGTGACAGATGGAGTCCATTCATTACTGCAAACCAGCTGATCCAACACGTGACACAAAACTCACAGACACATTTAGGATTCGCTTGACAAAATGCAGAAGGGGGCAGGCCGTCAGGCATGCATGAGTGATCATCATCATCAAAAAGAAAAATCAATCAATCAATGAATCAAATACAAGTCAGATCAGACGCTGACTGAAGAGAGCGAGTGATTGGAAGTTGGAGAAGTGTGAGTGAGTGTGCAGAGGAGAGGACAGAAGCCGGAGAAAAGCAGGCAGCGGACATTTTGAGCTCCTCTCCAGGTCCGAAGAGACGAGTCGTCACCATGACACCAACCCAACACACTCGCTCACTCACACACACACATGCCACGCACACACACACACACGCACAGAGGAGCGTCAGGGTAGGATACATGAGTGACCCGAACACCCAGGTCCATGATGTGCAATTAACAAGTGACAGCCAGCTTATTGGTCAAATAAAAAAACGATGGATTAAAAAAAAAAGGAGTAAAACAAAAATAAAAGATCACAACAGTGCATCAATCAAGTGGCCGTTATCAAGGTCGACTTACCAGCATTTTTTGGGATGTTGACTGATCGACAAATGTTGCCAGAGTCACACGGAAAACAAAACGAAACAAAAATTATAAAATGACAGTATCTTTTTTTCACAGCAATTCTTTCCTCCCTGCTTTAAATCAATGAAACACAAGTCCAAGATATAAATCACTGTTTGATCCGTCGTGATGGTCTGAGATTAATGTGACACCAGGTCAGAGAGGGAAGCGATCCCAGATCAGATCTACTGACACACTGGCTCAGATCATGCAAAGGAGGAGACGTACTGTGGAAGAAGACGTGGTTAGAAAGGATGGAAAGGTCCAAGCTCAGATACCGTTAATGATACAGGATCTGTCTGGCACAGTGAGGGAGGTGAGTACAGTCTGAGAGTTATTAACAAAAACAAGACAGTAAATACACTTCAGTAATATCTAGTGAGTTAAACAAACACAGAGAAAAACAGTTGAAGTGAGTCATCGGTGCCTGACATGAAGTCAGAATGAAATAAATAAACAGCTCTGATAAATGACGATGTTAGAAAGTCAGTGAAGAAACAAAAATATACTGCATCACGACGTAAACTCTGCTGACTTTAACTCGGCTGGATCTTCTGTTTGGTGAGTGAAACTGTGAAGGCCGTCGACAACACTGACCGATAAACGTTAATGTGATTAAAAACTACGCAGAGAGTCTCGACCACTTTTGATGTTGTTTACAGCGGCGCTGATCAGGAACAGTGTCCACGTAACGTTTTTCTCTGAACAACAGCATCTTTTTCTGATTGTTCCCACTGAGGAGCGAGCGAAAGATGAAACCAACAGCTTTTTTTTTCTCTGAGCACAATTCTTCAGAAAAGCTCCGGTGACGTCACTGTGGTTCTGGTTCTGTTTCTTGGCCCAGACGATAATATTCACTGCTGTTTAGTCTCCTATGGATCGTTTCATCACCCTCAGCGTCCTCGCTCTGATGTCCCGATGTCAAATTAAAACAAACGGTAAACAAAACGCACATGCAGCGTTTTTTTCTCTCAGCGCTCCTGAAAGAACTTCTGGACACAGAGCCCGATGGTGCATTCAAGTGCAACTTGTAAACGCAAAACTCTTTACTTAAATGGCCACGAAGGTTCTTTAAAACGGGAACATTTCTTTTTTTCTTATTTTCCTTTGTTGAAATACATTTAATAAAATGCATCATTACTTTCTTGTTCTTTCACTTTAGCATTCCTAATAATTAGAGGCTAAAATCACAACGTCTCGTTAATTTCTTCTAAGTCAGCTTTTAAGTGCAGATGTACAAAATATTGCACCAGGTCAGATCAGTTCTCTCAGAATCTCTTTTATATGCAAACAAACAAGTAGTGTAACTTAAATATCCCCAAATGAACGAGAACCTTAATCAAATCAGGAAATCAGTGGCTATTAGCAATATGTCGGACTAATAAAATACATTTATTTAAAACGTGCTGCCTTAAATCTGACGCAGCTCAACTAACAGCCTGTTGACTTGGAATAATCTGCAAACTAGTAACTTAATTCTAGTAACATAAGAAGTAGTAGAAAAATGCAAATAATCATTTAAAATACCTAAATGTTAAAATTCTATCACTAATGATTCTAAACGTCGAAACCGAGATTTTCATTTTGGCCGCAAATTTACAACGGTTCCAAATATCTGTTATTGATCTCCCTGATTTCTAATAATCGGTATCACCTCACAAAGGCTAGTCAACAATTTCCAATAACAAGGAATGAGTGACTAAACACACAGAAATATTAACCTACATATATTTTAAGATCACAAAAAGATTAATTCCAGGATCTTGTATAAAGTGTGATAACGAGGAAGCAGAGACGATATTTGCCTCGAGAGGTCGAGACACGATTCACAAAAACACTAAACTGTAAACAATACGACTAGTTTGTCTCCTTCGGTTCAGGAAAACAAACACTTGAATATAAATCTAAGTGATAAAACCCCCGACGACGTCAACCGGAGTGTGAAATTAATGTGGTTAGTGGTGTGAAAGACGAACTGTTACTACCGAAGCAAACAGAAGTCGAGATGATCTGATGAGAGAAGGAAGAACATCTACAGTGTTTATGTTTCACAGCGTTCGTCAGCAGGTCAATAAATCCTCTTCTTACATCGGCTGCATCAAAATAAACAGACCGGAGTTCTTCTTCTACTTCAAGAACTAACACAATAAACTAACACAGAACATTTTTCAACCTACACATCATGTTGTACCAAATGTGTCCTGACAGATGTCCGTCAGGTGTGATGTGGTGTTTTAGTCGTGGCTCATTTACCTTTCGACCGTCGCTGGCGTGGCAGTTGACGTTTAACGGAGTCAGCAGAGCCATCAGCTTTTCTTCGTTTCCACTCCTGTAATTACACGCATGAAACGGCCGATGTCATTAAGAATTCAACAGCTTAAATCATCCTGAGGTTTTATAAACTACGTGTCCACAGGCTTTGAAAATAATGTTCAGATTGAAGAGTTGTACATTAATTTCTCCTGGATTATTATGTGTTTTACCTCCAGTATAGTTCAAGCAGTTTGCTTCTCACGAGCTGATTTAGAACCAGTTTAGAAGCCCGAACACATTAAAAATGCTTAAAACAGAGGCAGGCAAATTGGGGGTCTGTTTTGGGCCGCCGATTTTATTTTTTCGCCTCCATTGCACTGTTGTGCGACCCACAACCGAGGAGTTAAAAACCAGGAAACAGCTGATCACAGCAGTCAGTCCATCACTTCATCCGCGGACATTAAGATGAACAACTGGACAGCCGCTGAGATCCAGGAGATGCAGCGTCTCCTCGGTCTCTGTAGCTGTTTGGTTGTGTTAGGTTGTTGTTGTAGCGGCAAGCTACGAACGGTCGCTACTTTCAAATTAAAAGCCCCCCGCTAAGAACCCAGTTCTAAACTCCAATTGGGTGCAATGTAAAGCTCTTATTTTGAAGACAAATTCGTTGTCACTGTTCACTGCCAAACTTCGTGCTTCACGTCACGTCACGTCACACGTTTACGCCGACCTCAGAGGCGGCTTTTGGAAAAGGAGGAATATTACACCTCCATTTTAGAAAGACCGGGCGGCACATTGCCGCCTTTACCTTGGAGCAAATGTGCCGCCTTTTCTATCTAAACACGGCTAGTGATAGTGAGATCAAATTTAAACACAATGAGCAGACAGCTGCACGGTTTGTCTGACTCCAGCCAACAGAAAGTACTGTGTGTGTGTGTGTGTGTGTGTGTGTGTGTGAGATGAACATCACACTGACACTCACCTGGCTGCTTCCAGAAGTTCATCCTTCTTGTATTCACCTGGATGAAAACAAACATTCAGATTAGAGCCGGCCGTCACAAACACTGTGGTTTGTGTAGCAGAAGGTGTCGATGAACGCTTTGTCAGGACAGATGTGTGTGTTTGTTTCTTCTCTTGTGCGAATGCCGTTAATGAATGACATTACATGAATATGAATATATATCAATGAATACATTGTCATAACTTGATGACTATGTGCAAACTGAAGCTTTATTCGTTTTTTCGCTATAAAAATGCAGGTAAAGTGTAAACGTAAGAGAGGGACCGACCAGTGAGGACGGCCTTGGCTGAAGGGTCGGCGAGGTCCAGAGCAGATTTGCCGTCAGTGTTGCGGATGTTTGGATCAGCGCCGTGTTGGAGTAACACTGAGCGAGAGAGGAGAAGGTAAAGAGAATACGTTAATATCTGTTCTTAAATCTTTCACTTTCCCACTTCATGTCATACTTAAAAACAAATAACTTGGTTACACAACATAAAGGTTGGAAGACGACACCAAGACTGCTGGTAGAAAAACAACTCAAGTCAGACGTCTGCATCAACCCGTCACGCTTTTTAAGAACCTCTTTATAACTATGAACATGATGCCGGCTCAGAACTACAGGAGTGTAAACATCCCCATCGATCCCGACATCAGCTTGCATTATTCACTTAAGGAGAAACTTCTGATGTGAAGTGGAAGCAGATGTAAACAAAATGGAGACTGACGTGTGCTTTAATTTGAAAAAAACAAAGGAGGATTAAATGAGTCTGGATATGAGAATGTTTGAGAGACGCAGTCGACACGGGTCATCTGTTCCTCTGACGTTAGTTTGCCTCAGGCTATGATGTTTACTGAAGCCTGGCAGCATCATCAGCTGCTCCAGCGTCTCTGTCATTAGGTATCGTGGTCCAAAGAGTGTTGAAGTATTCATCAAAATTTGAACTCTTTAACATCAAACAGGTTTGAAATTATCAAGAGGTTCAGTCCAGACTCCTCCGATCTTCAAGAGGGGGAATCTGGGATGAATCAGCTCAACCCTCCTGCAGTCTGAGCCCGGTGCAGATTAAAATGCTACCCATGCTCGGAAATAACCAACATTGGATCCTCACCAATACAAACATCAATCTTCCCCTTGATGGCAGCCTCGTGTAACGGAGTGTAGTTCCAGTTGTCTCTGGCGTTTGGGTCGGCGCCCTGACACAAGAGGAGGCTGACGACTTCAGCGTGGCCGAAGGAGCAGGCGTTGTGCAGCGGGATGAGTCCTCCGTCGTCCCTGGCGTGAACGTTGGCTCCCGTCTGCAAGAGATGCTCCACCACATCTTTTCTGCCAAAACCTGCAACGGGATTAAAATGCATTTAAAATGAGCTGCTTCTTGATATGAAGTTAGGAGTGAAGAACATACTGCAGCAAAATAAAAGGAAATTATAGGATGAACCCACATGGTTTGTTTTTCATATTAAAAGATCAGTAATTACACTCAGTAATTTGAGGGTACATGTATGTTTTCATTAAGAGAAACACAGTAGAGTAATTACACCACCACCAGGATGTAGTTAAAATAATATACGATCAATAAGAACTTCTTCTCCTTCCACCGATCAGTCATCTGTGAACTAAAGCTCTATTATCAAGGTGCCTATGACAGGGAGCTGATATTGATTATTGCTCATGTGTGGAGAAAAAATGTTAACTGCTCAACTCCTTAAAATCACTAATGAACAACCCTGTAAAATAAATACATATTTTTCTAAGATGAGCAGAGCTGCAACTGATGATTATTTCCAGACCGATTAATCCATCGATTAATGGATAAACTGTTTAATCTATAAAACATCATAAAATGCTTTAAATCAATCAATATTTCCCAAACCACAAAATATCTTCCACAAATCTCTCGTCTTTAGTTTGCTTTTTTACAGAATAAAGAAGCTAATATTTTACAATATTGAAAAGGTAATAATACAAACTCAGACGTATATATTATTTCCATAACTTATAAAGGAAAATAACAGGATAAAAAGAAAATAAGGTCACCAGAAACTGTCTGAAGCCAGAAAGCTGTCAGGATCTTTTAATTCTCGTCTCTTTGCTTGTTGTTGTTTTGTATTCGGACTCAAACAAATTAAATATTAGACGTCACAAAAAACTCTACAAATTTCATTATTGTGAAGTCATACATGCATATGTATATCTCTGAGTTTGTATTATTGCTTCATTAATATTGTAAATATTAAAATTCTTCTCCAAAACAACACGGTGCTCCTTCAGGACCGTTAGCCTAGCGCAGCTAATCTAGAGGCCGTTTTGTGCTACTTAGCTCAACATCATCAGCCGTTACGTCCTGTAACTATTGACGATACGTCCGTTTAATACTTAATATAAATTAGCTGGTTAGCTCCACTGAGTAATTAAATCATAACTGATGAACTGTCAGATGAGTGGATGATGATAAATCGTGTTTGGCAGTAAAAACTCGTCGACCCAAACACAACAACATTAGCTGTCACGGTATGCTAGCTGCTGCCGTTAGCTTAGCTCGTTACCCGCAGCGAAGTGGAGCGGAGTAGATTTCCGTCCGGCCATGTCCTTCGCGTTCACGTTCACCGAGTCCACCAGCCGCTTCACCCGGGACACATCCCCGTTCCGACAGGCCTCGAACAGCTCCCTGAAGGCCCCGCCGATGCCGCTGCTGCCGTCCGTGGGGCTGGCAGCTCCGGATCCCGGGCTGGAGACGCTGCTGCTGCCGCCGCCGGACGCGGTCGTGGTGAAGCTCGCGCTGCTGGCGAGCGCCGGGGCGGGCAGGTCCGGGGAGGCCAGAGGCACGTCGATGCCGCCGCTGCACTCCCGCTCACCCTCCGGGGGTCCGACAGCCGAGGTCAGCAGAGCCATCGGCGGGGAGGCCGGAGGAGCGCCCGAAATGGAGCCGTTTCTCGGCGGAGACTGCAAAGTATTCTGCTGTTGTTGCTGCTGCGAGGAGCGACGAGGCACCGCCATTACAGCAGCTCTCGGCGACAATAAAAGCTGCTCCGCCTTTCCGGTGAAAGTGGTCGAGCTTCCTGTCAGCTGTTCTCTGCGAGGGGGGGACACTGCGGTGCTCTTATTTACAGAGACCGTGAACACATCTTCATCTACCGGCTGTCAGATCTGATGTTAAACTGGGTTTAAAGGAGCAGTCTGCAGTTTAATCAGACGACATTATTTACTTATTATCCTCTTATTTATACTTTAAGTTATTAATAATAATATATACCTCTGGGTTTTGTTAAGATTTATGAATTTACATTTTAGCTCTCTAAGCATTGCCTGACCACTGTGACGTATCACTATGCACCTATGACCTCCTGACCTTAAAGTATTGTACACTTACATACACCTGTCAGAATTATGTATCTGTTTTTCAGTCTGAGACACTGTGACTTAAATGCTATGATACAATAAACTGTACAATTGATTGTCTTTGACCAATAACCTGTATTATTAAAATAGTTTTATATATCCTGGTGACAAATGAGATAGATCGAAAGCGTCCTTTTTATGAGGGGCTGATACATTGGAGAGTAAAGTCCGGGTATGAGAGAGAACACAGCTACATTCACGGTGGAGGCCGAGGTCAAAGATAACACTTGTTTTCCCAGAACCACTGAGGTGAGCTTCAGGGAGTCAGCCGAGAACTGAAACAAGTGCAGATGAGCAGGAAGACAGGAGAGCTTTCTGTTTCCTCAGCAGGGCGTCATCTCCAGGAAGTGACGGATCGTGATGTCAAGGCATTGAGACCAGCTCGGGCACCGACCATGGGAGAGTCTAAACCACGGCTCCTCCACACGTTTAACATGTTTCACCAATGAAAGCTATTCACCTTATCTATCTGCTTTAACTGATGAGAAATTATACATCTTCTGTAACTGAAAATATAAAATTGTAAACTGAAATTGTGCATCTCTTTCTGGGCGATTGGTTGCAGTTAACAGCTTTGCTGCCTGAGATTTTTCAAACAGAGAAACTCTTTGATCGATCGAGCTTTTACTTAATGATACAATAAATAAATGGTAAAAGGTACATCGTGGTTTGTCTTCTCTCAAATAAACAAATGCGCCTGACAGTTTGTTATATCACCTTATCAATATTGTATCAAATAATATTACCTCACAGAGTTTCTGAATTTCTTTCCTAAAACAACATGGAGCACCAAAACAAGGTCAAATGCTCTGATTGTTCATATGTGGCGGACCCTGCCACCTTTTGTCTTCAAACAGTGTTCTGGGACCTTATTCTCCTCTGAGAGCAGCTTGTTTTATTCACTTATTGAGAAATAAATATTTCTGAGTGTGTGTTATTATCTCAATAATATTGTAAATATTTGTTATTAAAAACAAAATGTTCAGTGTATAATGTCATTCTTTATCATTTTTATTTATCTGATGAGCAGTTTATATGATAACATATAATATTTGACTTTCCAACATTTCATTTCACTTACAAACATCACGTTCTTTCTCATTTTCTTTCTTTACTGAGCTGTTGTCTGTTTTTAATTGAATTAATCACACAAACAATAAAAGGAAAAATAAATGAAAACAATCAGCAAAAATGTAAATTATTCCAAACTCAACCGTACAAAAGTAAACAAAAACATAAAGACTTTCTACAAACTGAAAATGTGTTGACATTGAGCCTTTTCACACTAACAGAACAGAGTGTCTTTATTGTCATTGTACAACAGTACAACCATATTATTGTGTCCACTGTGTGACTCATGAAAAACACAAACACAAAATAAAGCTAACAGAGGTGAATACGTTTTTTTTTGTTTCTTTTTAAATGACACCATCTCTACAATAAAAAAGCAGATTTTACCAAAATGTAAATGAAATAAACTGAAACAAAGAAGATCCTGAATGTTACACATTAAAAAGTATTTCCAGTAATACAGATTCATCACGAGACAAAACATCATAATTTTGTGACTCAAATTCAACACAGAAAAATAAGAAATAACCATCTTTGACAGATGCTTTCGAATCATTATCAGACCGTCTGCACTCTCAGTTCATATCAGGATCAAAGTCCAGTTTCACTTTGTGAAGTCTTCAGTCTTTGTTCATGTGATTTTCTGCATCAGACGGGTCATTTGAGTTTTTGTCTGTCAGCAGAATTTCTGAAAAACTTCTGAACTTGTGTTCGACTCAACATGAACAGAATTTGGATCTTCACAACAGGTTGGAAACTGTTGAAACTTGACAGAAGTTCCTCTCATTTACTGCATTCTGTATTAACATCTGTTTCACAACATTATGACTTGATAATATATTTCTATATACACAAGTTGATAACATAAAAATTAACAAAAGGTTCTGATAAATCCTGAGGAGAACTTTGTCTCCATGTAAGACCACGTTAGAGTCCATTACTGTCACTAAGGAGGAAGTATTTCTTTCTTGATCTTGAGTCTAACACAGTAACTTCATCTGCAGTCCAACCCCACTGGATCTTTCATTTACTGTGTCTCCCGTTACACAATCTGTTACAAACAACAAAGAGCATCTAGATATCAAAGTAGATTAATAATAATATCTAAAGCAACCAAATAATACACAACTGAAAAGAGTAATCTATTGTGTCCATACTGTTCTCTAAAAAGTTAATCTATTTTTTTATAAGTTCAACTTTAACCATTCCTCGCTGGATAATGTTGTGACAGGATTACTTATCAAAGATAAGGAGAGCCCTCCTAAAGACAACAGAGACGCCTGGACAACTCTACATCAGACAAACTGTCATCAGCAATAGCTAACTGGGTGACTACAGCTTGCAGGCTGATGAACGAAAGTATTACTGAGGAATGTGACATTCAGGTCAATATTCCCATCGGTTGTTGCTTGTTGGGCTTCAGTTTGCCATGTTATGCTTTCAGCACATTCTTTGAGCAGGCAGGACTGCTGAAGTTATTTTGGTCAGATTCTGGACGGCATCTGTCATTGTTTTGGATTGTTGCAATAATAATATACATACATTTCCATAAAGCAAGCATATTTATCCACTCCACTAATTTAGAACAGATGCGCAATTATTTGCAATAAATTACGAGTTCAATCATGTGATTAATCAAGATTAAATATTTAAATCAGTGGCCCCTGTAAATACATGTTTCTGGAACAGAATGAGTCATAGTGGCTTTTTTGTTAAATGAGCTCATCTTCTGTTTCTGTTTCTTCTGTTAGACTTGTTGTTGTGGTCAGTTAAAAACTTGTCTGCGGTCAGCTGTGTGCTTATTCCTGCTTTGCATCAATATAATCAGAAAAACAATTCTGACAGTTTAAATTCCTATAATTTGTACGACGAACCACAGCTAAAGCATCACTACTGTTGCCATGGTTACCTGCAGTTTGATACTCTACTTTCATGTTTAATATTTAGAAACCTGACATCCAGTGAGAAGTATTTTCTGTGTCCATGGTCTATAGTACAGAACAGTCCATTGCTCCTCCTGAGTTTCTGTTCGACAACACCAGTTAAAGATTTCACCAATTTAATCCAAACCATGACTTAATCTGACTTCACTCAGAGGATCCTTTATCAACTCACTCATTTCATTTTCATGTTTTTCTCTTCTACTTTTAATTTTTTCTTCTTCTTCTTCTTCTTCTTCTTCTTCTTATTATTATTATTTCTTCTTCTTGTTTCTTCAGAAAGTCACACATTTCGAGTCAGAGACTTGATTGAGATGTTTTTCCTTCATCTCTTCTACTTTTTTCCTCATTTCTTCTTCTTTGTGGACTCTAAGAGCCTCTAAGAGGTCGTAATTTTTATCTTTTTCTTTCATTTGTTCCTTGTGTTCTTTCTTCTGGTCTTCAAACTTCTTGTTGTATTTCTCTTTGAACTCATTGAACTCTTCAGCTTTCTCTCTGGCTTCTTCTTCATACGTCTTCTTCAGATTCTCCATTTTCTGCTTATACTTCTCCTCCATGTCTTTTCTCTCTTTCTCCTCTTGTTCTCTTCTCATTCGATCCTCTTCTTTTCTTTTCTTTTCATCATTTTCTTTTTCTTGTTCGTATTCTTCTTGCAGTTTTCTGAGTCTTGTTTCTTCCTCCTGTCGTCTCTGTTCATCTTCTTCAAGTCGTTTTTTCCACCATTCCTTTTGTTTTCTCTCCTCCTTCTCTCGTTCTCTCCTCATCTCTTCTCTGATCTCCTCCAGCTTTCTCTGAATGTTTTCCTTTGATTCTGACTCTGATCTGATTTTTTGTTCCAAAGCTTCAACTCTTTGTTTCCACTCCTGTTTGTGAATTTCTTCCTCTTGTTTTCTCTTCCTGTCTTCTTCTTCTCTCATTTCCTGTTCTTTCTTTCTCTCCTCACGTTCTCTGTTGATGTTTTCTTCCTTTTCTTTAAGTTGTTTTTCTCTCAGTTTTCTCTCCTTTTCTATTTCTGCTCTCTGTTCTTTCATTCTTCTTTTCATTGCTTCCATCTCTTCTTCATGTTTTCTTTTTAGCTCCTCCCTCTCTCTCCTCACCTCTTCTTCCTTCTCCTTCA
>CAEMYA010000027.1:0-22246 GCA_903131615.1 Diplodus sargus
CAAAACACACTTTCATTGTTGGGCATGTCTCTTTCTATGGATTTGTTCTCTTAAAATAGATTTTTGGAAATAACCATCCAGTCAATCCCAAATGTACTGCCTTCTGGATAAGTCACTTAGAAAACTGTGCAGCTCCTCTGAGATAGATAAAGTAACCACGACAAGAGTGAAACAACAAACGACTGTAACTCATGTGCCACTGAGTCCAGCAGATCAGCAGTGTGTCCAATCTCCAGCCTGTGGTGTGAAAGCCATGGGACATGCCAGCATTTCAGATTTATAGTTAGTGGCAGGGGAGTTATTTATGTGCATGGTCTTTGATTCTTGAGGTGAAGTAAAAGTGATTATCAGGGACCGAACAACTGTAATCGCTGTTGTAGCTCTTTTTACGACGACACAGTTTTAAGTTGGTTGAGATCAGTCTAGCTGGGGAAAAATGAAAAATGAATCACAATAAGTAAAGGCCACACAGAATCAGTGATTTAAGGATAAACGGGTTGACTAACCAACAGCAATGACTCGGTAAAAGCTGTGCAGGTTTGAAAGCATCTGTTACCTGTTCTTCTTCTAACCAGTTTTCTGGTGGATGTGTCTTATTTCATCATTTCACTCTTACAGAATATCATATAGACACATACATAAAACTAACAACAATGTGTTTTGAATGCAAAACTAGTTGGAACTCCTTTAAGATGATTGCTTGATGATTTGATAGACAGCACCTCCATGTCTCATTTACATTTACATACACAAATACAGTTCATTATTTGACATTTTGAAACTTTACTTTTAGGTGTTATTTGTTCAATGTTCCTTATTAGTGTGCTCATTGTGGAGCACTGTAACATCTGACCTGACACAAGGGGCGGTATCTCACCTCCACAGGCCTTTATATGTACTCTATATGAAATATTTGAATTTGACAGTAACACCTGGAGGTAGTGTACTGAGGTAGTGTCTTCACAATTTCATTGAATTTGTTTCAGAGATACTGTGTAACAAACCTGACATCCTAGACGCTGGCATTATCCACAATGAGAAGGAAAGTTACAGCCACAATGACCATGTCCAATTAGAATGCAAGAATGGTGTGAATAAACGTTTTACTGTTACCTGTAAGAAAGGTAACTGGACTGAGGTTCAAAGTTATGCAGGTACGAACATACAACAACAAACAAATACATTCCATTGTTGGATTAATCTAAATGAAAATCAGGTTTCTACTTGATGCAAGGCTTATCCCATCAAGACTTGCTCATTCACTTGAAAATGATGCGTGCAGCTCATGTAGCATGAAGCAGCCTTGAGGAACATGTTTTTGTCTTGTTTTAACACCACAAAGGCCTCACTTGTGGCCAGATGACGCTGCTTTGAGCAAAATGCCAGCATGCTAAAGCACTCGTAGAAACCCTGACAGTGCCAATCTGCAGATGTATATCAGGTATAGTGTTTACCAGCTCATAGTGTTAGTTTAGCATGTTAGCATGTTTATTTTTGTTAACTATTACTGAAATTAGAAGTACACCTCCAGTCTGATAAATAAAAGCACAAAAAGGGGAAACACTCAGCTACTGCAATTCTGTATGAACACCCTCCCCTTCAGCTGATAAAAGGACAGATCAGATATGTGTCCAATCTTCAGCCTGTAGTGTGAAAAAACATTCCTCACTCAAGCTAAAAGCTGTGACACATGCTGATCATACATGAGTGCTTTGATTAAATTATAGATACATTGAACCGACAGGCTAGTTGTGGCTCTAATCCTCACGCTGTGTCCAGTTCACACAATGTCAATGCTTAAACATGATTTCCGTTACACCAGAGACGAGAGGAGGACCCAGACAGACAATCGGGGCAGGTGTAAATGTGTGTATTTATCACAGACAACTGGTAGGGAAAAGGCGAGGTGGCTTCAGTCTCGGGGGAGTGTGCGCTCAGAGAAGCATGGCGCTGGAGCAGGCTGTGAGCGCATGGAGGTCCGGCGCAGATCTGTGGGCTCGGAGGAGCGTAGGTATGGAGGCGGCTTGGAGATGAGCGGCAGTGCCGCGTACAGGCGGTGGCCCTTCAGCAGGAGCTGGGCTGGTGTCGATGAGCAGAGGTGCGGGAGATCTTGTGCGAGGTTGGTAGTGGAGCAGGAGGACACTAGGAACAGGAAAAATACAGGATAAGGATAGGGGCAAAAGCATAAAGCACAAGCAATCTCAAGTAGTGAGCGAGTCACAGAGCCATGTACCGTGGGGAAATCGCGTAATCAACTGGCAGCAGGCAGCGTGTGGATCCTGGTCTTGAAGCCAGCGCTGATGATTAACCTGCTGCAGGTGCGTGTGTGTGTACGCCCCTGAGACCGCCGACTCCGCCCAGCCTCCAGCACACCTCTGTGAACAGACACAAGCACAAACACCCAGCCCCAGCAACATAGATAATAACAATTTCAAGACTAATGTGTTTATGACCAAGATGCAAGGACATTTTTGTGCTTCCCCACACAAACCATGATAGTTTTGTTTTACTGCAAAACATAGACAGGTTATTTAGAACCGGACGCATGATTTACATCCACTGCATGTCGAGATGTGACACTGAACACAGATATTTTTTCCTGGCCCTTCCAGCCCTTCCAGCTCCGAAGAAGTGACGCTGATGTTGTTCAAGACCCAATGAAGTTTCAGAAGAGACGCCAAAAACACAAGTTTTTCCGTGGTATTTGTCCATCAGCTGTTTGGTGGTAGAAAAAAGTGATGCTGATTCTTCTTAAGAATGATCCTGATACATATAATCATTTGAATGATTGATTCAGTTATTTGTGTAAAAATGTGAATTATGAGGTTACGTCCTATTGAATAAAGGAAGAGAAAAAGAATGTGTATTTGGTATTTTTGCGACGAATAAACAGCGAGAAAATGCAAAGTGAGTAAACATTTTAATCAAGTAGTGGATTTGAAGACGGATAGGATAGACATGAATCATTATTGTGCAAATGAACAGTTGTGCTCTCTCAGTACCATTTTATCCTTATCTTGCCTTATTTGCTGTTTCAACAACATGACTTTCACAATGGACTCTGTACTTGCATTATCAACACTACACATGCCACATTGAATGTGGCAATCAGTCCTGGACAGATACTGTTTAACCATCATCAGATACTCAAACATATCAGACTTTCAGCTTTAAGTTCTGTGCTTTTATGCAGGATAGAAACTAGTCTGTATGTGCTTCCTGTTAGCTAAACAATTTCTGTCTTATTTAACACAGTTGCGTAATAGATATATTATTTGGCATATTTCAGTATGTTTTTAGTATAAACCCTCAACTGACCATCCCAGCAGGACACATTTGATGTGATTTATCATAAATGTGTTCTAACATCTGTCCAAAATTAAGTCAGTAGATAAATAATTTCTCTTTCAGCAGCCTTAGTGAAGCAGACTAACTGAATCTGACATGAGCATATCAGTGAATGTAGGGCCCTATATTTTCCGCGATCGCGGGATCGCGGACGGAATCGCGGAATTGGCTGATTAAAACGGAATCTACTTTTTAACGCAGAATATCGCGAAATTTGACATAACTTCACTGAAATGCTGTTTTCATGTGGAAGAGGAACGTATGTCTGGGGAAAACTGCACGGAGGGAAGCAAATCTGGGTGGCACAACAAGTCGCCGCCGCCCCCCTCCCCACAGATTGAGCTTGGCAAAGCGGCTTCCCACGGCTCCGTCTTCGTCAGCGAAAAAACAAAGAAACTTGACATTAACCCCTCAGTGCAGAGCTGAGCATTTCCCGAATTACTTTTATGTGTCAGAGGACTGTTGTTTTGCAAAGAAGCAGACCTGAGAAATCATAATTAAAGGTGTAATGCGTGAGAGTTAGCCACCTGTCCGATTCATATTAACGGCATATAATACCAGAGTGACTGTTTGCTGCTAACAGTAGCTGCTGTTAGCTAGTTAGCCCCGTTAGCCACAGCCCTCTTAGCTGACCCTGCCTGGGCTGGGGGCCCAGAGGACAGGGGGAAGGTTGGTGTTTTCACTGCTAGCTGGTTAGTATGCTAAGTTGACATAACGTTACGAGTATAATTTCTCATTTTGTTGGTCATCTTTGCTAATTTTCAGAACAATTTTGGTATGCAAAAATTTCCTGGATCTGCCTGAGAGCTAACTAACATGTTTATGTTATATTCTGATTGACTCTATAAATTGATCAATTGTGTACCTGAACTTTTCCAGTAATATGTTTACAGTTCATGCTGTTTGTTCCCATGTGTCATTTTGTGTTTGTGCAACCTTGTGCAATCCCACTGGGCAGTTCATGTTGTGAGCAAAAAGTGGTCCAAAATATGTCAAAAGGACATGTTCGCTGTACATCCAGAGGACATCCTCAGATTAGCCAGAATTAAAGTTTTTATTACGTCTTTTCTAGACGTTGTATAGACGTCTTACTTTAGATGTTATATGAACGTCATTAAAGGACGTTGTCAAGACATAATTATTGAACATCCAAAAGATGTCATTCAGGCAGCCGGAATGAACGTTATTAATACACCGGTCCATCGCAGTGCCCTTAATGATGGCAGAGGCCGCCACACAAGGTGCCAACTAAACATCAGGAACGAGTTTGGGGTTCATTATCTTGCTCATACTTCCACATGTAGCTCAGTTCCACCACAGAGGAACCGGGATTCGAACCAGTGACCTTCCACTCACTAATTAACCAGCTCTACCCACTGAGCTACAGCCGCCCCGACAATGCATTATTGTCGCTTCATGGATTTCCCATGACAGATGATTTTAGACACGACAAGCAGTGCTCTTTTTTTTTATTATACCTGAAACAAACAATCAAGGACAACATAATGGCATCCCCCACTCTTACAAACACATTCTCTCTCTCTCACACAGACACACACACACACACACACACACACACACACACACACACACACACTACTTATGCCCCCCATGATTACTCATAGCTATCAGTTAAGCCACTTTAGGAAACTAAGCATTTTGTGGCTCTAGACCTGGAAAAAACCCTGTTTGGCAGCTGGTTTGTAATCAAATGTGTGATAATATTTCTTTACGTTTCACTCTGAGAAAGTGTGACCGCCAGGAAGACAAGGAGACACACAATTTTCCTTTGAGTCAAATGTTACTGGAAAATTAGGCTTTTTGACCAAGTGTATACTTATATTTACACATTTATACTCTATTGGTTTAAATAAAAGAATCAAAGAAATTACTTATACTGTTGGGAAAGAGCAAATGTCTTCATGATTATGCTCCTCCTTTATTTGATTAATATGCATTTTACGGTTGTCCTATTTTTTTCAGCATGTTGTTGAGGTCAAACTGTATAAGGACACGACATATTCACCTGAGAGGGACATCATAAAGTAAAGTAAACTAAACTAATTCTGGCTGTGATATGGACGTCCAGATATTGGTGTAGCAGAAAGTCTATTTGCAACTCGGTTTTGTTGTCTATAGACGTCCAGAACCGGGTCAGACTGGACTATAATCGCAATGTCATCTATCAACTAATTCTGGCTGTGATATGGACGTCCAGATCATGGCCTGGACCGACTGACGTGATATCAACTTGTCTTGGACGTCCATAGACGTTGCTTGCTCAGTGGGATAGTGCTCCCTGTGGATTGCAGCTGGGGATAAACATACAGGCATTGCAAAGGCATTTGTCACTGCACAGCCACTTGTCAAAATGCAATCATCTTTAATCCTTCTCTTTCTCCAACTGTGCTGCAAGGTACAAGTTTCTGTATCGCAGAATGGTAAGATAGACTTTTTTTTTTTCTTCTCGCTTTCTGAAAGTGCACGTTTGTTAAGTTAAACGGAGAGGGGACATTTAGATGCATCCTTGTTAATGTATGTTTTCACTGTTGTATTAGATTAGGTATTATAGATGAATGAACTAAACATTACCGTCTCTCAAAATCATTTTCTTCACAAACAAAGAGATCTTGTGGTTCACTTGTTTTTGATACAGCTTTGCAAACTGGCATCCGTAGCACACAACTGTTGACCAACTTGACCATTTTCCTCCTATTTTTCTCTATGTTGCTGTTAGTAACTTGTACAGAGCTCCCTGATGTTCCTCACACCTACTTGTCATAAGAGACGGAAAGAGCTCAGTACCAAGAAAGACATGTGATACATTTCACCTGTGAAATGGGTTACATATCAGGTCCAACCATCAGATATGTATGTACAAGTAGAGGCTGGTTGGCTATCCACAAGGGACCATGCTACTGTGAGTGACAAGTCTCTCTTTTCTGCTCTTTATTTTTTTGCCACTTGGGTGATTGCAGTAATCAGGATGGGGTTAGGGTCTCAAATGTTAATATAAAAGCTGCATTTGATTATATTTTCTAAATGTCCGTTATCATTTTTTGACTTACGACAAGCACTGAGCGGATAAGAATTTGTTTTAGTAGAGTGCATACCTTCACCAAGTTCTAATCAAAGTTAACTAATTTATGGCCGCCAACTATATAACAATCCATGCATTACTCCCTGAGAAATCAAAGTAGAAATAGACAACTTCTCAACTTTCCCCATCTTAGTGGTATTACTGTTGCTGCCATCGACAGCGTTAGCAGCATGACCATAAGAATCTCAATTTGACTGCAGAAAGCACAGTAAAATGCTTGGTTGTATTAATATGTAGGCACCTTTTGTTACACATCAACCTAGATGAACAAAGAGAGACAAATTGGTAAAGAGAGACAAATATGACCAAGTTGACAGACTTTAACACAGACCTGGGGATAGTGACCGGGGAAAACAATGTCTCTTCCTGTTTTGGTTGCACAATGGAAGACACGCTTCCATGTGTCATAATCAGACCTCAATTCTTCTGAGAATTGTGAAAAATTAGTTCACAATAAAGCGCTTTGTGGCTTGTGCTGCTTTGTTTTTTTTGGTCTTTGGACTTATTTCGTTTCATGCTCCTTGGTTTTTTGTGACATTCAGCTTTTGTTTAAATAAAAGCTCGCCTTTTGTTCCCCCTCAATCCTGCCTCCTGTCCTGTGAGTAACTGCATTTGGGTCCACCTCCTTAGCTTTCCCCTTTAAACCCCCGTGACAGAATGAACTGACCAGAAATGGACCCAGCACATTACAGCAAACAGCTTTTGGACACTGGGGACACATTGTGGGGGGATCTTGATGGCAAGATGGACATGAGGGAGATGCTACAGGCTATTTCAGAGTTTGACAGGAACCTGTTTGAAAAGCCTTGATGAGGTCAGTTCTATGCACCGCAGAGTTCTTTGCTAAAGTTGCTGACCTCAGAAGGGCCATGCTTAGCAAACTAAACAGCAGCAACTCCCAGCTAGCTCCCAGCGTTCCAGCCTAAACCCCAGCGTGACAGTGATTTACCAAAACTAAAAATAATAAACAGCCACTGTAAGCAGTATACGGACACTTGCACATACAAGGACATTTTTATGTTTTTATTAATGTATGCCAATTTTATGAAGACATACCTGATTAGAACTATAAATATAATGTTGTAAAATGCTGTCATCGCCTGGTGTACAAAGCCAAATACATAAAAAAACACACAAAAATTATATTGTGTTATAAACCATTTATTATATGTATATATATATATATATATATATATATGTACACACACACACAGCTTTTAACCACACCAAATATGCTAAGTTGGTATTAACATTGTGCAATTGTCTTTTTCTGTCCTTTGGAGTTTCTCTGATTGATGGTATTTTCATCTCAGAATAGTAAGCTTTATCCGTACTGTTCATTGCAGGTATCAAATGGTGAGCAGGGACACCAGGACTTGCATGCTAAACAAATGGTCCAATCATGTGCCAATTTGTGAAGGTAAGTCTTTTTTTAATTGTCAGGACTCGCTGCTGTATTGTTACGATCAACTTCAAAGCAGCACTGGAAAGTATTTTTGCACGTACAACATACAACTCAAGGACTTTGACCCGTGAGAGCGCTGTTCGTGTCCAGTGTGAAACCAAAATGTTGAAACATAGATAAGTTAGCTGTATTTTGTCCGACCTGCCCTCTCACAAGTAGTACAGAACATTTTGTCTAATCCGTCCACCTTTTCCTACCCCAGTGGTGTATTTGTGGATCAGGGCTTTTTTGGGAAAGATGATGTATGTTGTTTTGGGAGCCATCGGCAATCAGTAGTCATTAAGGTTTGAGGATGCTAACATTTGTCTTTTGTCGCAAATGTCAGTGCATAAATCTTGCATTTACTCCTGCGTCAAAAGACTCTGCAACAGTCATGGGTATTATCGGCTTGGGCTCAGTTAAGTCTGTTAAGTCTACTGGCTTAAATACTTTTCAATCTATCACTGATCAAGCAGTGCTCAGGCTTTGTTTAGGCAGTGCACAGTATGAAAGTGAGGCTGAAGTAAAAGATCATTTTAAAAAAAACAACATTGTTAGGGTTTTACGTTTTACATAATCAATAAGAGTTCCTCTGTAACAATAAGGATATTATTAAAAATGAAATGTTTTCCCACTGTAGAACTCGATCAGGAGGATCTACCCTCTGTTGAAACCCTGCTGTGGGATTTTGGCTGATAAAATAATCTGTACAATGATTTCTTGCATTTTTTTTTTCTTCATTAATCTGACTTTTGTGTTCACTCAGCTTTGAGCTGTGAACCTCCGCCTGCAGATGGACAGATAAAAATAAAGGGTTTACCAGATAATGAAGGACCCATATTTCCTGATCGCTTCCTCACCTTCGGTTGTGACAATCCGGGGACATATCTGAACGGCAGTTCAATGCTGATATGTGGCAAAGATGGAAAGTGGGATAAGCCATTCCCCTCTTGTGAAGGTAAACACTTTAAGATAAACAATATTTCAACACACATTAACTATGTGACAAAACTAAGCATATATACATTACAATGATGGCCCCTGTGAGACATAAACCCAAGTCAACTGAATATCAGATTTTTTTTGTCTGATAATATTCGTTTCATTTGTTCCAGACATCACTTGTCAAGTCGAAGAGATGCACAGTCATCTTAGTGTGGCTGGACTGTCATCAACGAATAAAACAGTGAGGAGTGGACATACAATACGGTTTCAGTGCAACAGACCATACTTACTGGATGGATCTGAAGCAATTGAATGCCTACAGTCTGGGGAGTGGAGTGCACCTTTTCCACCTTTTCTTGTTCAATGACAAGAACCTGCAAGACGTTATACAGCATTTGAAATCTTCCTCCTGCAGCCTGGATATTTTACCAGCAGGGTTCTTCAAAAAAGTTTCAGACTGCATGATTCCAGATCTGCTACAAATTGTTAACACGTCTCTTCTCTCAGGTGTCTTCCCCCAAGCCATTAAGACTGCAGTCATTAAACCACTCCTGAAGAAGAGAACTCTAGACACATCAGTAATGAATAACTATAGGCCCATTTCAAACCTCCCCATTTTAAGTAAAATAATTGAAAAAGCTGTCTTTCAACAGCTGAACAATTGCTTAATAATAAATGGCTGTTTTGATGTTTTCCAATCAGGATTTCGACCACATCACAGCACTGAGACGGCTCTTGTTAAGGTCCTGAACGACATTCATTCAAACACAGACAGCGGAAAAATCTCAGTCTTAGTATTACTGGATCTCAGTGCTGCGTTTGACACAGTCGACCATAATACTACTGGACCGACTGGAAACCTGGGTTGGACTCTCTGGTACAACACTAAAGTGGTTTAAATCTTATCTAAATGAGAGAGATTACTTTGTGTCTATTGGTGACTACACATCTGAACGGATGAAAATGACAAGCGGAGTACCCCAGGGCTCCATTCTGGGGCCTCTACTATTCAACATTTACATGCTCCCTCTAGCTCAGATAATGGAAAACAATGGAATTTGCTACCAAAGTTATGCAGATGACACACAAATTTATATAACCATTTCACCAGGGGACTACTATCCCATACATACCCTGAGTAGATGCATTGACCAAATCAATGATTGGATGTGTCAGAGTTTTCTTCACTTAAACAAAGATAAGACTGAAATAATTGTTTTTGGTTCAAAGGAAGAACGACTGAAAGTCTCTGCTCAGCTACAGTCTGTAATCTTGAAAACTACAGACCAAGCCAGAAACCTCGGTGTAATTATGGACTCAGACATGAACTTCAGCAGCCATATTAAGACAGTTACAAAGTCAGCCTACTATCACCTTAAGAATATATCCAGGATAAGAGGACTTATGTCTCAGCAGGATTTGGAGAAACTTGTTCACGCATTTATCTTCAGCAGACTCGACTACTGTAATGGTGTCCTTACAGGACTCCCTAAAAGCTCCATCAGACAGTTGCAGCTGATTCAGAACGCTACTGCTGCTCGAGTCCTAACAAGAACCAAAAAAGTAGATCACATCACTCCAGTTCTTAGATCTTTACACTGGCTTCCTGTTTATCAAAGAATAGATTTCAAAGTCCTGTTGTTGGTTTATAAAGCGTTGAATGGTTTTGGACCAAAATACATTTCTGATCTGCTGCCACGTTATGAACCATCCAGACCTCTGAGATCGTCAGGCACTGGTCTGCTTTCAGTCCCCAGAGTCAGAAGTAAACGTGGAGAAGCAGCTTTCAGTTACTATGCGCCACATATTTGGAACAAACTCCCTGAAAATTGCAGGTCTGCTCCAACACTCACCTCTTTTAAATCAAGACTTAAAACATTTCTTTTTGCTACTGCTTTTAGCTGAAGACTTTCTTTTTGATGTTTGTTTTTTCTTAATGTTTTTACTGGTCTTAAAATGCCATTTTTAATGCCTTTTAAATAACATTTTTATGTCTTTTAATGTAATTTGTGTGTGCCTGTAAAGCACTTTGAGTTGCCTTGTGTCTGAATTGTGCTATACAAATAAACTTGCGTTGCCTTGCCTTGCCTTGCCTTGCCTTTTCCAACTTGTACTGGTGTGTTCACTTTAATCGGCGGTTAATCCACTTTTTGTTTATTTTACTCAACTTTTATTTGCATATTTGAGTCACCCATATGTTTAGGCAAACTCGGATATTAATTGGCAGAACGGAAAAGACAGTACAGACTAAAGAGTACAGAGATTTAAAGTACCACTCATAGATAATATCGAAAATGAATGGTAATTACATGAGGACCAAAATTCAAATATTTAGAGAAAAGGGCTCATATACACCAAAACTAGCAGGGAAAAAATGATGCAATGAAGGCCGACTGCGTTCCTTCACTTCATGTATCCTTTATCTTAGCCAAAGGCCAAAAAAAGACTATAGCTGGCAGCCAATAAGCTCGTACAGTCTGCACCTGCATGATAATTAATAAATCAATATAGCCATTCCAGCTCATCAGGAAGTCCCAGGAAACCCTGAGATCCCAAATTATTTTGAAAAGACCCTTTTTAAAGCCGAGCTTGACTGCACATACAGTATGTAAATAACATCTTTTCAAAATGTTTTTTGTTTTTGTTTGTTTTTTTACAGTTGTTTTTTAAGTCCCAAGTTACTTCAGTAGAAGCTCCAAAGATACTTTGTGGACTTGACTTGATCATTGTTTTTTGGGAGAACTGGTCTTTTGAGCTAGCAACTATCAAACTTTTGAAAAATGTAACTATTATTTTTGTACTGATGGTTCAAAAGTTCTTGGGGAAGGCAAGAAACAAGCAGTGGTACAACACTGACATTTATATTTAAAGTTGATATGGTGGACATCTGAGTAAAGTCTTGTCTATATATGCATACAGCAGATGTCAAGCAAAATTAGCATTCATTGAGAGGTGTGTTTTTAACTCTGTTTCGGTCTCCACACACTTCACAACAAACTTATTTGGCTCTTTAGCTGCTGAATGCTACAGTACGTTCACTTGCTAGTTGCTAGTGGTGCCTGTTAATCAGGTACCAGACGGTTTTTAGAGCTTTTTCAGTAAACAGCTGCTGGCTGATGATGAAAAATAACCCATTAGAGCCATGAGAGTGGACCTAACAGTGAAGCTGTGGGCCGTCAAGTCAACAATCAGTGAGGCAATGTTTCTTTTATGTGCTCATCGCCAGCCTTTCACATAGGAATAGAAAAGTGATCGATTGCTAGTATGGAATATTGACTATAGTTTCTTTAAAAAAAAAAAAGATGAACTGTGTATTTTTATGTACATTTTCATACAGAGGAACAGTTTTAGATCTTTGGGCATGCATGTAGATTCACATCAGATTTAGTTTGAAGAAATACTAAATGTCAGATCTTAAGTCTAAAATGCTACTGTTCATACTGTATAACCCTCATGATGAAACAGATTCTCTTCTTCAAAACAGAAAATTGCAAAGTACCAGACAACGTATATATCACACCAAATGTACAGAACAATCAAGTCAGGAGAAGACAAAAGTTAAGTTTCGCTTGCCGCTATCGTCGACACTTTCTTCGAGGGGATGCAGTGGTTGAATGTTTGGTAATTAGACAGTGGAGTGCTCCCTTCCCAACATGTGGAGGTAAATCAATTCTATCGTGCTGATCCTTGTAATGTGCACTGGAGAAAAACAAAAGATCCATGATCCAGTTTACAGTAGTTTCCCGCAGTGAGCAGAGGATTTGATTTGATTTGATTTGATGCTTCCCTGCCAAAGAATTTAGAAGTCTCTTGGTGCTTCTTAATGTGTCAAGTTTCTTTTAAAGGCATTACAACTTAAGGCATTTTCACAGTTATTAACATTAATTCAACTTAAAGAGAAACCCTCACCGAAATGTAACTTAGGGTATTTTTGTGAATGTAGTCAAATGTTTGTTTAAAAGCATAATTATGACAAAAGTGCCACTTTTAAGATTGACCATATTTTTGGTTCAGAATCATTTAAAATGGATTGCTAGGGGCAAATACTATGTTAGCATCAAAATCGCTATTTTTAAACACTAAGAAGGCTCGACACAACATGAACACGAGCATTGAGAACACTGTTTGTGTACACAGAATTTACTAAAAAGAAACTTTTTGATCAACTCACGTTAGCAGTTGTGTTTCCGAGAAGTATCGATCTCCGAATGCAATGTAACATAAAGGAGAGTTCAGGTGGAACGCTACTGTCTTCTGGCAACAACTATCCTCGCGAGATCTCGTGACTTTTCCGGCTTTTGATTTTAGTATTGTTTCTTATATGCAGTGTTGGTCACATTACTTTTAAATAGTAATTAGTTATAGTTACTAGTTACTTCTCCCAAAAAGTAACTAAGTTAGTAACGGAATTACTCCGATATAAAAGTAATTGGTTGCCAGGAAAAGTAACTCTTGCGTTACTTTCTTTTCTTCCGCTTTTGAGTTCGGCATTGATTTTAATGTAGCCTACTCTGCATCTTTGTATTTAGAAAATGTCTTTCTGCATGGCGGACCGGCACCTGCTTTCCCTGGTATTTAGCCAATGAAGGAGTCTGGGTCAGCTGTTGATAGCGGGAGCATGTTCTCAACAACATACCTGCCTATCATTGCATTCAGTTTAGCTGTGTCACAAGTTTTAGTGAAGCTGGAGCAGAAAAATCCAGCTTTAGCTGCTCGGACAGCTCCGTGTCCTTCTGTGTTAGCCGAGCTCACGTTAGCCACACCTGGACTGTTATCATCATCAACAGTCAACAACAGTGCTTTCCACTAGTGTTGTAGAAGCGCGTGCAGTTGAGAGATGCTTCATTAGATTAGAGTTGCTTAAAACGGACTTGGACAAAAGGAGGTTAAAGTAGTGTCTGTACTTCCACTTCGGAAAACATAAACTTTCCCTCTGGACTCGCCATGCTGCAGTTCACCTCTGCTAGTTTGTGTGTGCGAGGCTGTGTGGTTTGTGTGTAAACCGAACACAGCCTCTGATTGGCTTACGAACTCTCACTCTACCTTAGAGAGCCAATTATCACCTCTGCGGTTGTCCCGCCCCTCCCTCCTGCCTCACCAGAGAAAAACAAAGCAGCCCTGCTGCTCTGGTGGCTGAGAGCCGAGCCTGAAAAAATAATGCCGTTAGTAACGCTGTTATACTTATACGCCGTTACTCCCAACACTGCTTATATGAGGCTCCTTTTTCAACTTCAAGGTCAATGTTGTTTTTAACTAATGACAAAACAACGAATTATCCGTGCATTTTTATTTGGAACTGAGCTTTAGGTGCGTTCCACCTTAACGCACCTCCATGTTACGACCCATTTGGAGAATCACGACTGGCAGGATGGCGTTACGTTCAGATGTGTCAGCGGAATACCTGACGGCACATTGAGAATGCGTCAGAGATGTATTGATGGTGTGATGCCCCTGCCTACCTGCAACTAAATGTTCAAAGTCAACTAGATGGGTGGGCAAATATGAAAAAAAAAGTTAGACCAGTTATGCACTGATTCACTGTCTATTCTTCAGTGCTTTGTTTGGTCATTTCAATAAAACGTGTACTTTCATCTGGTCTGTTTCATACCTACAACATCGTAGGCAAAGAGGGTAAATTCTGCAAAATGTGTGACATTTTTATTTACTGATATGGTTAGAGTTTTGAGACTGAGACACTGGGCTCAGATGATGAGTAGCTACATCCCAGCAGCTGCTTCGAGCATGGGTAGACGAGGGAGCCGTGGACGAGGTGGATCAGGCCGAGGCCGGGACTGTGGCCGCCAGGGCAGAGTGCGTCGTGTGGGCCAAACACCCGATGACCTCCGTGCAGATGACACTGCTCGAGTCGAACATTTGAGATTGCAGAGGATTGCATTTGAATGTGTGAGTAGTCTCAGTAGTAATAGTCTGTTTCTAAACACAAACAATTATCATTGTATCTAAGGTAATAGTTGTTTTACGAGTATATACCTTATCTTGTAATTACTAGGAGCAAATTCAACGCTTGGATGTACATCAGGCACGCCACATATCGAGCAAACGTTGACACGGGACCCCAGCCTCATCTGTGATGTCCTCAGCCACTCAGCCCCTGCTGCTGCTCCAACAGCACCTCCTGTCCAACTCCAGCCCAGAGATGCAGGGAAATGCCCAGGGTTGTGGGGAAGAAATGCTGCAACCAACAGCCTGAGATGTGTATTTGTATTTTTGAGTGTTGTGCGATACTGTACATAGATTCTTTTTTTTATATTGTTTGAAATTTACGTATGAAAATATTTGTGATTTCATTATTTATCTAATAAAGTTTATTTCTAAAGTGATTTGTTTCTAATTTCATAAATGTAAAAACAAACATTGCACTTTACCTTATTTTACTGAAATACCCTTCGGAATTGTTTAAAAAACTAACCTTCAGTATAAGAAATTTGAATAATTGTGTCTGGGTCTAGGCATGCATGTCTCAAAAGCAAATATGCTTAGCAAAAACAAGTAGTAACTCTATAAATATTGTCAAGCTTTATTTTTCAATAATGCAGGTTGTATGCAGAGTAACAATGCACAATGCCTCAGTCAAGGTTAACATAAACTTTGATTTTTGCTGGAAGATTCTTTATTCTTCAAAGTGCAACAGCATGCCTCTATGTCTGTGGCAATCTCTGACCAGTGGAAATAGAATACGAATTGGATATATAATATATACACACATTTAGAAAGAGTCAGGGTCCAATAGTTACATGGGTTTTATTTCAACAAAGGTATTACATTAAAAATCTGAAACAGTCAAAATAATAACAGCTAACTAGTATCCTGATTATGATCGTGTTTTTGGAGGATCCTGGTTATGTTTTGCACATGTAAACGAGTTATCCCAGTTTTGAGAAACCAGGATACTGTTGCATGTAAAAACCTTATCCAGGTTTTTTAACATTCTTTGTTGGAACAGAACATAGTGGCTGAGATGGTGAGAAATTAAGATCATCAGGATGTAGTTGACCTACAAATTCAATGGGAAATATCAGATGCAATGGATGGTCTGTCCAACACTCAGTGAGGTTATAGTTTCATATATTCATTCTCATATATATATATATATATATATATATATATACTATTCGTATCATTATCATTATGTTATTATATTATTATTATATTTTAATTATTACGGGTGTTATTATTATTGCTATTGTTATCATTATATTATTATTCTTATTATTGCTAAATTATATTATTATTGTTGTTTTTGCTATTATTATTATATTAATATTATATTGCTATTATTATAATTATATCACTATTATTATTATTATTATTATTATTATTATTATTATTATTATTATTGTAGACATAGGCTCTGCTGTCTCTACCCTCTTTGAATATCAAACCATCAGAACAATTTGCAGGAACTTACAGGATCCATCACATTTTTTCCATTTCTTTGAGTGGCTCCCCTGAGGTCTCAGACTTTGTTGCACGCTGCAGGACACAGAGGAGAACTTTGTTCCTCGTGGCTGTCCAGCTGTCCAAGAAACACCATATTCTTTTAGAAAATCTTATTTGTGTTATAAATCATCACATACAGACACGGTGAACAGACACTACGGTCACAAGTTGATCTGGCCTCCTTCTACGACAAAGAGGTGGCTGTGTGTCTGCTGTGAAGAGTGAAATGGGTTATACCGAGAGTCACCTGTGATTTGATTGGCATAGTGGAGTGCCTGCCGCACTGGTATTTTTTTCCCTCAGTGAATGTGAGTTCAAGTCCCGTAATTTTTGTTTGTTTGTTTGTTTGTTTGTTTTTAAAAGGGCTCAATAGTTCCTCTATGTGATGCATGTTTACTCAGACAGGGAGAAGACACGAGTATGTGTTTTTAATAAAAGTTTATTAGAGATACACATTCACAGGAAGAGCAACTCTCACCTTTCCTGTTTACAATGTCCTCCGTAACAACCAGCAACTCTGAAGATCTGACTTATTTCACTCATCTGGTTGGGAGTGGGTGAAAGACAAATCCAACGTATTTTGAACACTATTTCTGTATTAAATGCACCGGACTTAACAAAGGCACTGGTAAGTGAAATAAGTCAGCGACTGGCACGTTTAATCAAACAGCAGCCCGAACACATATCAGGTATGTTTTGCACAGAGAAAACTTGAACAAAGAGGCAGATCAGAGGACAGCTACGTCTTCTCTTCCCGTTTTCAACATCCGTTGCAGCTACGGTGACCACAGACACATTTGGCTCACGGTCGCCAGTTAACATGGACCCGTGTTAAATCCAAAACACCGGCATCTTTTCATTCACAAATCTTCTGTCAGAAGCTCGTCTGCTGATAACATTAAGTAGAATTGTATTTGGGTAGTAAAACCAGCATTTAAAAAATATCCAAGCACCCTGTATCATAGCTACATGTGTGACGTTTTTAACAAATCAATATGTTCGATAATCGGTCCAAAATTCAGAAAATAATTCTTCTTTGAGATTGAGGAGTAACTCTTTCCTTCGTAGGTTGATGCACCGCTGCCACTGTTAGCCCTGTTCCAAGATGGCGGCGCTGTAGGCACACCCCTCCACAGTCGATGCGGCGTCTATGTATATATGTCTATGGCCAAAACAGCTCTGACTTGTCAAGACATGGACTTGAAGGACCCCACATACCGCCCAGACTCAATTGTGCAGAACTCTCTGCGCGCATAAATTATTTTGTGTCATTATTTTTTAAATCTGCGAGCACTGGTTTGATCTTCGCGCACATATTCAGCAACAGAGTGAAGCAGAGGCAGGTGCGAGCGAGTAAAAAACAACACCGACACGCACAACAACACTGTGCAGCTGCTTTGCACGCACTGGCTCGCTCCTGCTCTCGCTCTCTCACTCCTCTGCGCTCGCTCGCGGTTGGAGTTCTGCTTGCTCGAAGCGAGGACTTTTGACACTTTGGGGGCGGAGACCAAGGCTGACCCCGGCCCTCTTATGATTGGTCATTTTCCAGCCCCCCAACATGGGCGCCTTTTCAGTTTTCTGCTGATGACAGCTTCCGTCACAGACAGGAAGGTCAGTGGCAGACTAACAGGTGACTGACAAGTCTGGACTCACAGCAGCATTATGATGACAACTGTGTTGTAATTGGAAATCCATGGCAAATGAATTACATTTTGATTTGAATTAATTGCAAATAAATGGAATTCTATCACTATTTGTTAACTATTCTTATCAATATATATGCGCTTGTGTCAATTGCTTTACACTCTGTTACCTTTACTAAACCTGTACAATCATTGATGGCAATAAAATCGTAACATTTTATTCTTTTTTTTTTTACTTTCAGACTTGAGGGAGGCAGACTAACAGGTGATGATTTGCCAAATGACTGCACAATAAGTCTGGACTCACAACAGCATTATGATGATGACAATATGATGATGATATCATTTGATAACTGTGTTCTATTAGAAAATGTAAACATTTAATTTGGATTTGAATTCATTGCAAGTAAATGGAATTCTACCACTATTTGTTAACTATTCTTACTTATCCCAAACATACTCTGCAGAAACATAAATCACACACCGTTTTGTTTTTCCCAATGCACTTAATACCACAATGAATTCCTTGAAAACAGTATCTAAAGAAGTCAAACAGATCAGCATGTCAAGCTGTTTGTGTCCTTTCTGGTATGTTGTCCATGAATACAGTCTTCACCGTGGTATGCTGTGCTGCATGGGGATGCTCTGATCGCTCGGAGAAAGGCGCGCACATGTATGGCTTCCCCAAAGACAGAGAGAGGAGAAAAGCATGGGTGGCTAAAGTCAGAAGGAGGAATTTACCCACCTACAAAGATTTTAATAACAAAAAAATATTGGGGTTAATCATATTCAAACAATATATTTGCACTTTCGAGGAGCTGTTTAGGACAAAGACTGGTTCCTCCCTCATGGAGCTTCCAAACGCAGTGGGTGTGTTGGAGAAGGTGGCTCTGCCACTCTCCAGCAGGCTTCCATCATGCTGTGGAGTAAAAGAAAAGATCATCAGGAGATTTATTAGGTTGAGGTGGCAGATTGAAGCAAAAGAAGAAAAAAAAAATTCGAGGAGAAAACAACACTTAAAAGTGCGGACGTAAGTCGCTAAACAGTAACATTCTGGAGAACTCGATCAGACTCGGTATGCTATCATTCAGTTACTCAGAATAATTGTTCGCGACGTAAGTCTTAAATCCTGGCCACTTTTGCAAATCACAGATGTCCGGTGTGACACACCACCTCTGGAATCTCAAGGATTGCTATATAAACGGATCACTGTGGAGTTGAAATTAGGACACATTCAGAAACTGTATGGCTCATTTCTTATCTAAAATGTCTTTAGAAACACTTTTCACTGATCGTGGTCATTCTGGACAATGAGAAGCAATTACTGGACACTGATTAATATTTATTAGTCAGGCCTCCAGTGCTGTAAAAATAAAGCACAACAGGATTTTGCAGATATATGTTTTATGGATTTATTAAAATATGAAACTAAAAACAAAAGGAATGAGGTTTTCAGTATAGCAGATATTCTTTCCATACTGGAAACATTTCTGTTGGACTGTTGGAAATAACTGAGGACATTTAATCAAGTACTTTACTTGAGCAAAGTTTCAAAGTACTTGTTGTACTACATGCTGACTTCACATGGTTGCAAGCAGACGGTAGATGGCAAACTGGTTATCATTTTAATGCACAAGAGCAGGGCAGTAAAATTAGGCCAGATGAGAAAACCTGATACAGTAAGAATAAATATTGCTGGATGCTACATGGCTGATTCACATGAGCAGATGGGCATTCTAACAGACAACTTTCCCCACCCAGTGTTTCCCAGTGGTAGCAACCAACAAACAGGACACAATGTGAGTTTATTCATTGATTCTGTCTGTAAAGGCGCTACGAAAGCAGATAGAATAATGTCACAGAGTGTGTGTGTAGATAGAATAATGTCATAGAGTGTGTGTGTGTGTGTGTGTGTGTGTGTGTGTGTGTGTGTGTGTGTGTGTGTGTGATAAGGTGGGGGGGATTTGCCCCATGCTCCCAAAACTGTTTTCATTCTCCATGTGTGCATTAGCGCTGCACAGGAAGACTTTGCTCTGTAGAAGTCGCAGGCAAAAAAAACTTCAGTGAAACAAAGTGATTATTGTTCCTGAAACCAGCAGCTCCTGGATCTTCATAATGAGACTCTTTCACCTTCTTTGGCTTTTTATCCTGTGGCTGAAAATGGAAAAGTCTTTACAAAGGGCCGGTAAGATTGTCACATTTCAGGCCCATTTTCTCGCCTGTTTTACTGCAGTTAGAACACACAGGATGAATGCACTTCAGTTTAACATGATTTATGATTAAAAAATCATAAAGATTAGTCCAGATGATTATAATGAGTACCTGTCATTTACCATGTTTAATCTGTTCAAACTTGGTGCTGCAGCCACTGGAAGGAACAGAGGTATGAACCTGCTTTCAGAACAGATCTGTTTTACTGCAGTTAGAAAACGAAACAATCGTTTACTGATTTGATCAGTTTATGCTTTGGGCCATTTGAAAAGAAAAGCTATGTTTTTTTTATTGCAAAACTAACTGAAGCCAGTTGTTTGTTATATTCTACTCCAGAGCTAAGGTGAATGCCCCCTTCTGCTCTGGCAAAACACTCTTTGCTGGTTGACCTAAAATGCAGCACTGAAAAGTTGCAACCATTAATGTAAAATAACAAACTGTCTCTATCTCTCAGAATCTCGGTGATAAAGCTGTTATCACTGCTAGACGCTCAAGAGAGTAGTGTGTGTCATATTTCATTGGCATAAGAAATTGTTAAAGCACATATTTGTCAAGCATGAATTTGGCACATTTTTCCTTGGTTGATCCATTTGGAGTCGTCCCTTACTAATCATTTAATATGATGGGCAGATCAAACCATGGTAAAATTCCAGATGGTGAAGGTTACCGTTTAAATTGCCATGGTGACCGCCGCGGTCAATAACCGCGGAGTGGAAAACTCGCGAGATACTTCCAAGTCTCACTACACAGGCGCAGCGTGCAACGTGTGCTTGTTATGTAGTGAAGAAGACATGGCGGCGGGAGGACGTGACAGTAGCAACCGTCAAGGCGTTTTTCTGCCTTCAAAGACAACCAAATCTGAAGTTTGGGTGTATTTTGGTTATCATAAGAATGCTCAGGGACAGCTGGTTGAGGATGGCAGCCCTATCTGCAGGAGCTGCAAGAAGAAAGTTGTTGCGAGGGGCGGCAAGACATCCAATTTACTTACTCATTTGCAGTGAGGAGGATTTGAGACAAACACGTACTGGGTGGACTGAGTTAGTGAATGCAAACTGACTGAGATGACTGACTTTCATCTCGGCTCCGTTCACAGGAGCAGTGCCTACCTGTGGCTAAGCAGCCATTTGACCAATCAGATTGATCGAGTCCATTGACAACAGATGAGCAAGCAGACAGAGAGACAGACAGCCAATATATATATACAAGTAATATCAAAAATATATAATACTTGTGGATTATTTGTAGAAAAGACAATATACAATGGTGAATATAACAAGTGTCTAGATAGAGATAAGAGCCCAAATAGAGTATTCACAATTAATTTAACAATAATCCTTTTTGTTTTGATCTAAAAAAAATTTCAACCTGTTTCTCACAAAAGTGATATGATCTAAAATGAGAAGTTTGTGATCTGTTGGTTGCACCCTTAGCATTAAGTAACAATGACAGTAATAATTAATGATGATATTTTCTATTCATTTTTTTCACAGAGAGGGTCTGCTGGCCAAGCGAGTGCTGCTGCCAGTAAATCTCATTCTACTTCTGTAACGCAGACATTAAAGGACACATTTCAAAAACAGGCTGCTTATGCGCCCTCATCACAAAAGCCAATGACCTATTTTGCACAGTTTTGATACATTCTTTTATACTTATTTAATGTTTATTTTGCAGTGTTTTGTTAAGGTTTTGGATTTGGACTATTTTAATATATAATAAATCTATTTAAATATAAATCTTGGTGAAATTATTTCAATTATTTCAGTCTATCAGTGTTTTTTCAACATTTTGAATACATTTTAAAAATACCACGGTATACCGATGACGTCATTTTGGTCACTATTACCGCGGTGTGAAATTTTCATACTGTTACATCCCCAGCTTCTGTCCCTCCATCACTTTTCTTGTGCTCGTACAAGATAAGTCGTATAAGACAGCTGATTTGACATTTTGAAATACTGACATAATCATTACACAATCATTAGGTAAGATATAACTATATTAATTATCCCTATTGTGTTATGATCATATGCTATTATATCATTATTGTATCCACCACACAATGTCACACTTTCATTGTTTTGTTTTTATATATAC
>CAEMYA010000027.1:22846-40559 GCA_903131615.1 Diplodus sargus
ATATACACACAGTATAAATGCACTTCAATTTAACATGATAGGCTAAACATATCAGGCTTATTAACTCATATTTTTTTTCTTTTAAAGATACTCCAGATGATTATAATGAGCACCTGTCATTTCCCATGTTTTATCTGTTCAATTTTCAAACTTGGTGCTGCAGCCACTGGGAGGAACAGAGATATGAACCTGCTTTCAGAACAGATCTTTTTAATGAATATTGTAGTTATTCATGTTTCTGTCTTCTTGTTAACAGCAATGAAATGCACAGTACCTGTCATTGAAAATGGCAATGTGCCTGGAGACACCCAGGAGTACAATGAACATGAAGTCCTGCATTTTGAGTGCAATCCTAAATATATACCCACTGATCGAAGACCTACAACATGCACAATACAAAGAGGAAGAGCCGAGTGGATCCCCACACCTTACTGTGAAAGTAAGCAAAAGCTGAGTAATCACATACATTGGCAGGTGACTGGTGAAAGTGAACACTGGATAGATGTAGTGAAATCTTCTTTTTGTTACATTAAACTAAACCTATGTTTAATTTCCCAACAAATGCAGCCGCAAAATGTAGACTGACTCTGCCGCCAGTCAAAGGAACCAGCTATGAACCTGCTTACAGAAATCTGTTTTCACCTGGTGACACAGTAAAAGTCATTTGTGGAGAGATGTACTGGATTTCTAACCCTCAGAACACTTCAGCAATAGTTACATGTAAAGACGATGGAGACTGGACCTTCAGACCACTATGCAGAGGTAAAAAACTACATGAGCTTTAGTACCAGAGACAGACTACGATATGTTTCTTCTCTACTTTGACAATGATTATTCTCAATTAACCTAAAATGCACAAGTCTTTCCTCTCATTCTAGTGGTTACATGCATTCAACAAGACCCTCTTGTGGATAATTGGCATGTTCAACGTATAACACTGAATGGTACTGCAAGATATACTTGTAGGTCAGGCTACAGGAGTAAGGATGGCGCCAACATGGCCACATGCACCAGAGATGGGTGGAGACCAAATCCACTTTGTCAAGGTATTGTGAAGTTAACCGTGTTAACTATGACAATTTTTTTTTTTTTTTTTTTAAGTTTGTCCTGTTAAAATCAAAATGTTTTTCACCAAAAAGTCCCAGGAACTTAATTTCCACTATATACATATATTGAAAAATAGTTCCAGTTTTTTCAATGTGAGGATTTGCTGATTTTGTCATCATTCCTGACAGTGAATGTAGAATCTTTGGGTTTTGGACTTTTGGTTGGACAAAAGAAGCTGAAGACTCTAGGAAATTGCAATGAGCATTTTTCATAATCTTTTTACATTTTATCATCCAAATGATTGATCAATTAATTGACTAATCATGAAACTAATCTGCAAATGAATAGATAATGACAAAAATCATCCATGGTTGTGTTGCTATTAGGGCTGTCAGGCGATTTAAATAATTAGTCTAATTAATTACAGGATTTGTAATTAATTAATCTAATTAATCGCATTTTAATCTCATATCTGTTAAAGGTGCCCAAATAAAGAATTCGAATTCTAGGACATTACAAAATTGTATTGCATGACTAATCAATTGAACACACTAAGAAGAGAAGAACTTGCCTTTCAAAGGCCCGAGCAACGATGTGCTCAGAACCAAAAAAAAGGTAACATAGTAACTGTAACTGTCTGGTAACAAGTTAAAAGATACCACAGCTGTACGTGGAGAAGCGTCCTTCTTCCCGCCCGTCCTACAGACTCCTCATCACATTTCTGCCATGCGTCTGTCATTGGCAAAAAAACTTTACCTCACCGAGTGTTTCTGATGAAAAAAAAAAACTCCAGATCTCCAGACCGAGACTTCAGGGAACTTTACCCCAGAAGACAGTCTCCATCGGCTATGATTGACAGGGGAGACACTGGGGAAATCCCTTGAAAACACACACACGTCATCATCATGATGTGTACCATCACGTCTCTTTAGGAGCCGCAGCGCCGGCTTTCTGTGTGAATTACGCAGCGGTTCGTCTTTACAGCGATGTTTCACTCTGTGTGAACGAACAAACGCGGAGAATTGGCGAACGACCGCTGCTGTGTTAATGTAGTGTTACTTGCAGCTCATAGGGCTGAGTGTCGCGATTTCAGCTTCGATACTGTATTGTTACAGCTCGACTAGCGACGCAGGTGGGGAGTGACGATCACGTCTGGACAAGTTCCTCAGTGCTCGTGCAACAGTGAGGTGCCACTGCCAAGTAGCCTACGGGTCATTCAATGGGCCAAATTTAAAATGCTCGTGCATTGAATTGCCACTCAGAATCTCAGAATTAATTGCGTTAAATTTTATAACGCGTTAATTTGCAGTGTAATTAATTAATGTAATTAACGCGTTAAAGTGACAGCCCTAGTTGCTATTCAAACCTCTTTACTCTTTATTCCTTTGAGTCCTGTTGAATCTATTTTAGAAAATGGAGTGATGATGGTGAATTGTGTAGTCTGGTGGTAAAGCAGCAGATACTCCTGTATCTTTTGCCAGATGGCAGCAGGGTGACCAGACTGTGGTTGGGGTGTGTGTTTCCTTTTACAGGCTAGACACACCGGATAAGTGTGCAGCGATACTGCGTGGCGTTGCCTCTCACT
Source organism: Diplodus sargus (assembly GCA_903131615.1). Taxonomy (NCBI): domain Eukaryota; kingdom Metazoa; phylum Chordata; class Actinopteri; order Spariformes; family Sparidae; genus Diplodus; species Diplodus sargus. The sequence goes on from CAEMYA010000027.1 coordinate 25,479, forward strand.
TTGTATTTAGGCGTCCACGAGATGCACTTCACACATGCACATCACTCGGTTCTCAGCAAATATAGACCTGAAAACGACGTGTAGACAGTCATATGGATATCTTACCAGTATTTTTCCACAGTTTTAATGTCTGTATGTGTACAATATATGTGTCATATGCCAGTGATGTTCTGAGGGGTTTCAGTCTACCGCTGTAGAGGCTTTGTGTTCTGGGCCATGCACAAACCATGCTCGTTTGTGATGTTGTCACTCAGGATGCTTTGTGTTGCTGCTCTGTTTCCACTAACCCTACTTTGAAGCCTTTCTGTGCTTCTTTTAACAAGGGTGATTTAGTCTCAAGTTCTATCTTTAAGTAATGCCACTATACTACCACTGAAGTCACACACTGTCAAGTTATATATATTGGTTATGAGCACATACTCTCTACATCACCAATAGATCCATAGAACGCGCCAATTATGAGTGTGTCGTCTCTGGGCTCTCTTCCTCAAAGGTGTCGGCATGTAGTTTGATGATAAAAGAATTCTGCTGAGGCAAGGCTGGGTGGAATGATAGAGCAATCTTTATTGAAACAGATCTCAAGCCAGCGTCCAAATCAGAAGCGGACGCTTTTCTGGTATTCTCAAATCTATGGCAAAAGCAATGCGAAAATGCTTCTCCCTCTGCCCTATTAGAAATCCTATCGAGCCTTCCATCTTAGGAAGTCTACAAGTAGCCACCCCACCTTCTCTCCTCGTGTGAGCCTTTTTAAGTCCCTTGGGCTGTACCTGCCTCCTTGTAATTGGTCACTGTGGTAGGTTGAGGGTCCATCTGTCCAATCAACTAGAAAAGGAGGTGGTCTATCTCCTTGCTCATCTCCCACAAATGACTAAAAAAATTACTGTCACTCCTTAGGTCTTGTAATAATAAATAATAATACATTTTATTTATACAGCGCTTTTACAGCTCTCAAAGACACTTTACATAAAACCAAATACAGAGGAAAAATACAGATACAGAGGAAAAATACATAGAGAAATAAATGAAAAGTACATAGAAGGACAAACAAACAATGTGCAAATAACTATGCGTGTTTGTGATTACGAGAACTGATCGGGGGTACAAAGAAAAACAGCTATTGTTGCAGGTTAAAAGCAGATTTAAAAAGGTGGGTCTTGAGTAATGATTTGAAGGTGGATGGGTTAGAGCAGTCACAGATTTGTCTGGGGAGGGCGTTCCAGAGGGAGGGGGCGGCTATGGAGAAGGCTCTGTCGCCCCAGGTGCGTTGCTTGGTCCTGAGCGGGTGTGAGAGGAGGTTTGCGTCAGATGATCGGAGGTTGCGGGAGGGAGTGTGGTGGTGAAGCAAGTCTGTGAGGTAGGAAGGGGCCTGGTTATGGAGGGCTTTGTGGGTGAGGAGGAGGAGCTTGAAGTTGATTCGATGTGGGACAGGGAGCCAGTGTAAGTTTTGCAGGGGTGATGTGTTCGTGGGAGCGGGTGTGGGTAAGGAGGCGGGCAGCCGAGTTTTGAATGTACTGAAGTTTGTTGAGAACCTTGGATGATGAGCCATAGAGGATGCTATTGCAGTAGTCGAGTCGTGAGGTGATGAATGCATGGATGAGAGTTTCGGCGGCAGAGAAGGAGAGTAATGGACGAAGGCGAGCAATGTTCTTGAGGTGAAAGAAGCAGTTTGGGTGAGGCAGCTGATGTGATGTTCAAATGAGAGGTTATTGTCGAAGATGATACCAAGGTTGCGGATGAACGGCGAGGGTGACAGGGTGGTGTTATCAATGCTGATAATGAAAGTGGATTGTGGAGTGGCGACGCTCCAAAATGCAGAGGTAAAAGCTGGCTATACAAAATAAAGCAGGAAGCAGAGGATGGTCTTTTAGAAAAGAAAGAGTGAAATAAAGATGGAAAAGGGAAATAAACCCACACAGACATGCATAAAACACAGCATCAACCTCTGTCAGGGTACATTCACCCAGCATCTAATGAGTCACATCAAAAGACAAACCACTGACCACCTAGTAGCCACCATGTTGCCATGTCAGCCCCAGGACTCGATAGCTCAAAACTGCCTTCACAGGAAATTACAAAGAAGTGAGGAGAGATGACATGCAACAAAGGTCTCCAGATGCAAACTGGGGATGTTGCAGACTCATGATCAGTTTCTATACTGTCAGAAAATTCAACAGTTGTTTACCTCTCAGGAATTCTTCCCATGAAAGTAGATTGTAAAACATAGATGGAAATATTTCATCTGACCTGTGGTATGCTCTCATCATGGTTATAACCTTTGTATTTACTTCTATACTGTTCCACAGTGTTTGCTTATTCATGAACATGTAAATGACAACATAGTTACATTCATGCTCACTTGTCTTCATCAACAGGTATAAAATGCAAAGCCCCCAAAATTGAAAATGGTATTGTGCGTGGAAATATCCGTGAGTACAACGAACATGAAGTCCTGCATTTTGATTGCATTGCCAAATATAAACGCACTGAAGAGAGACCTTCAAAATGCACAAAAATCGGAATGAGAGCAGAATGGAGCCCAACACCTATATGTGAACGTAAGCATTAACTGAGAAACCCAATTAATTGGTTAGATCACACTGCTCCTGAAAAAAAGTGCTAGATGGGTGATATAGACCTAATTTGTGTCTTGGTAAACAGACTGACAGATTATGTGTTTAATTTCCCATCAAATGCAGCCATGAAATGTAGACTGACACTGCCACCACTTGAAGGAACCAGCTATGAACCTGCTTACAGAAATGTGTTTACACCTGGAGAACAAGTCACAGTCACTTGTGGACAGAAGTACTGGATTACTAGCCCTCGGGACACCTCAGCAGTAACTACATGCACTGACACCGGAGAGTGGACTGTCAGACCTGTATGCAAAGGTAAAAAACTACAGGAGCTTGAGTGCTGCTGACGATTATTAATCTTATGTCATTTGACTTAAAATGCTAAATTTCATTCCAGAGGTTACATGCAGCAATCAACGAGCGACATGTGAGTTCTTGGGGGCAAGACTTCTACTGGGGGCAAAAAGTTACACTTGGTGATACTGCAAGATACAGTTGTAGGTCAAACTAAATGAGCACAGATGGCAGCTACATGGCCACATGCACCAGAGATGGATGGAGACCAAATTCACTTTGTCAGGGTATTGTGGAATTCATCTGTGTTTATGACAATAATGTTTTTTTATTATCATTTTGTTAAATTGGGTGAGGAGATTTTTGTCCTGTTAGGTTCAAAATGTTTTCCACCAAAAAGTCCCACTGAAAAAGAAACGCATTATGGGCCTTTTTTTAAAGTCAAGCATTGTGCAGCTGTTTATTCACTGCAGGAAGTTCACCACGGACCCTAGAATCTATTTAGGGACTCAGAAACTTAAGTTGATTTTCAGCTGGAGAACTCAGCATCCTATTTCAGTTTGTCAGCCAATAGTTTCTAGCCACTAAAAATCCTTGTCCCAGGAGCAGTTGAAGGCCCAGACACTGTCAGGGTAGAGTTTGCTGTCCTGAATGTCTCTGACTTGTTGAACTACAACTGAAGAGCAGTCACTATCACAGTTAGCAATCACTGGGAGACAGCAGTGTAAATATTGCAATGATGACAAAGAAAATTAAGTGTCAGCTATTTCAACAATGGACACAAAGGACGCTTGTGCAGTGCTGCTGTGTGCCGTTACCTCTAACTTTTCATTTCAGCTTCCATGTTAACAAGTCAGACCGTCCAAACAGGATGCATGAGACGAGCTTCTCCCACACGTGTCAAGTGGGGCTGTTGCGTTGCACCATCTAGAGATTTGTCTATTTCTACTGCAACACTAACGGTTCTCAGCAAAAATAGACCTGAAAAATGACCTGTAGACAGTCATGTGGATATCATACCAGCACTTTACTACAGTTTTAATGTCTGTATATGTAGAATATGTCACTGACATAAAGAAAATACACACACAGGATAAGGGCTTTCTTTTCCCCTCCAATGTGTCCAGCCTGTTAGCATCCTTTGGGCTCTGTGCAGACATCTCACTTCACTGATGTCACTGATGCTCTGTAGACTGTACCAGTGAGCAGTTTCAATCTCCCGCTGTGGAGGCTTTTTGTCCTGGGCCATGCACAAACCACGGTAGTTTGTGATGTTTTCAGTCAGGATGCTTTCTGTTGGTCCTCTGTGAAAAATTACCAGAATCATTCTGTGCTTGTTTTACCAATGGGTGGGTTGGTTGTTTTGTAGGAAGGTAGGTCGGTCGGTCACGTGAACAACAAATGTGAAACAAGTATGTATGGTAGTATATAAATGCCTTCTTTTACAGAGATAACATGTGACAGACTGAAGATCCTGAACATATCTAGTAAAAAAAATAACTGCATTTGTTTTTAGAAATAACTTGTGAAAGAAAGGATCTCCCACATCTCCCACATGCAAATATTGTCAACCTGAAGAGGAGATACACAAACAATGAACAGGCCAATTATGAGTGCGAGGAAAGTTATAAAGGACGTCCAACTCGAACCTGTGGGGAATATGGTTGGACCGGGGAGTCCCAGTGTACAGGTGAGGAAGCACAAAACGCACTTTCATTGTTGGTATGTCACTTTCTATGGATTTGTTCTTTGAAAATAGATTTTAGAAAATAACCATCCAGTCGATCCAAAATGTACTGGATGTTCTGGATACCTTCAGAGATTTCACTCCTAACCAGCTAGAACAAGTGAAGTGAAACATAACTCTTTTAACCTTTACCACCAAATTACCACAAAGTAGTCCGCTGATCATTACTGTTTTGTACACAGCTGTGTCACTACTCTATATCTGGGTCTGCTTTCCTAACCTGTAATTCTACCACTACTACCACCCTGTTGCTACAAGTTCATACTCTCCACATCACCAACGAGGGTGAAACAAATGTGTATGGTAGTATATAAATGCCTTTTTTTACATAGATAACATGCAACAAACTGGATATCCTGAACACATCTAGTAAATAAACAACTGCATATGTTTTTTAGAAATAACTTGTGAAAGAGAAGATATCCCGCATCTCCTGCATGCAAATATTGTCAACCCCAAGTGGAGATACAAAAACAATGAAAAGGCAGATTATGAGTGTGAGGAAGGTTATAAAGGACACCCTACTCGAACCTGTGGGGAATATGGTTGGACTGGAGATTCACAGTGTACAGGTGAGGCAGCGCAAAACACACTTTCATTGTTGGATTTGTTCTTTTAAAATAGACTTTAGGAAATAACCATCCAGTCGATCCCAAATGTACAGCCTTCTGGATACCTTCAGAGAGTTCACTTCAACTAGCTAGAACAAGTGAAGTAGGGCTGCACGATTTTGGAAGAAACTTACATTGCGATTTTTTTTTAACCCTGCGATATATATTGCGATGTGAAAAAATACAGGAATTTTCATCAGATGACCTGAAAAGCACTTTATGTTATGCTGCACTGCTGCTATCTTGTGGACAATCAACCTGCACTGATCTTACCTCTTTTTGTCAATGTTATGAGTAACGTTATGGCTTCTGTTTGTGTTGTAGAGATTCCTATTGTTATCTTTCATTGCTTGCTTTTACTGTGCTGTGAGTACATGTTTCGTTCTATCATGTGCAAACGTGAATTGAATGACAATAAACAAACCTTTGAACCTCTTGAGCTCTCCATCTTAAAATGGAACATTCTAGCTTCATAATTACATCAAGTAACTAACAATGAGTGATAAACAGGTTATTCAACGACTGAAATCTGTTTCTTGTTTTGGACGACAGTCAGATCTGGCTTTGCATCCGTTGTACTGAGCTGCGTTGCAGAGTCCTGCACAGGTTCGGGTATCTGCGGGCAATCCACACAACTTGGATGAAACGGGTGAAAAATAATGTACTGTGTGTGACACGGGTGCGGATCAGATGGGACGCCTGCAGAGCGCCGGTCAGGTTTTGCGATCGCCATTTTCAAGGAGTCACGTGCAAAAAAAAGAAATCATTATTAGCGACACATCTACAAAAATATGCCTGCATTTCAAATAATAAGTATTTATATTTCATATGAGCTCATTCATGCGTGCTTACGCCCTCCCAGAACTCCCATTCCCCACACCGGCTTACTTTCATTTTTAAAACTTGCGTCCGTCTAATTTTCCTTCGGGTGCTGGTCGGGCATCGGTATCAATTTATAGCATGTCGGCTCGGGTGCGGAATGTAATTTGTGCTACTGTCCAAAACGTTTCTTGTGGCACAGTACACACGTTTAGTCAATATCATCCTTCTTGTAGCCTTAATAATTCCAGATAGCTGACGTTGCTTTTCTTTTTGGCACCAAGTCTTCCTTTTTCCCAATTTTCTCTTGTGCGTTGCTCATTTTTAAATGTTGTTACCAGCGACTCACTCCATGTGCAGGGGTGTGGTCTGCTTCAGCACACTGAATTAGAACTAATGTAAAGGGTGGATCGCTGTGCATGAAGAGTCTGCATGGACAGTGTGTGTCAGGTCCCTTTGAAATTAGATGAGTTAATTTGCCTCCTAGATCGCAGGCCCTGCAATGTGACTATTGCACACACGTACATCGCGATGACGATGTGCAAACGATATATCGTGCAGCTCTAGTCCACAAGGTTCATGAATCATGTGTGATGTGACAATGCAATGTAATTCCGGATTTGTTTTTTTGTCCAGAATCTCTGCACAATGCGATCGATATAAGTGGAAGTCCTGGGTTTGTCTTTGGTTGGGTCTGTTGACCCTCAAAATGTATCCTTTTATTTCAGGCCAGTTAGGGTTGCAAGTGAAGGTGAGGAAGAACTCTTGCTTGCCTTTGACTCTGACCAAGGCCATGGCGTCTTGGAATTCTTTGGCGTACCATCTTGGTGATCCATAAATTGTGGGTGGCAGGATGGTTAGGCATGCTGGGATTATCTCAATGTCACTACTCTGGGCATCAACAATGACTATATACTTTTCTGCCTTGATAGATTTGTGATTGTGGCAAATCCAATTAAATCAAAATCGTGACACCCTTATTTCACAGTGCCGCGATGAAGGTCACAACGTCGAGTCAAGGGAGCAATTCTCAGCTTATTGGCAGTGTCATTTTGGGTCACATACTCAATTGCTGACTTAAATTGTTGCACATATGGGTTGCACTCATGAAGAGCCTCTTGTGCTCTCAGCAAGAATTCTTCATTCAGCCCAATGTTTGAGGCATGATTGCGGCGGAATTCCACTTCATGGGCAGGATCATGGAAGTAGATCTGAGCAAAGAGGAGCACTTGACCCTGTTCAGGGAGGGGATTGGCAATGTAATTATAAACTTTCCCTTGTATTCGTTAGGGCTGTTCCAACAAGGGTACCTCACGATTCGATTTGATTACGATAATGGGAGCTTCGATTCTTCGATTATAACAATTGTCGATTGGATTCGATTACTGGTGCCACGATTCTTCGATTATTGCTCTTTTTAATGCTTTTTTCCAAACAAGATTGATTTTGTCTTCATCTGTTGCTACATTTGTAAATAAATAGCCTATCAATTAACTCAAAAAGCTGCCATAGGGAACAAAAGTGCATTCTTCAAAATTAAATAACTCAATTTATTCACGTGCTAAAAAAATAAGATAAGATTTACAGCTTCAACCCACACCCTGTTCTCTAATGCAGACATCAAGTTTAAATATTTGACCAACAGTGTTTTACAGGAGGATGATCTGAACGGCTGTTCTATTCACACTTAAAATGTTTTTTGTCTTTTCAATGTAATTTTCAATCTAGGAAATCAAACTGTGCCTTTTTTTTGCCAAGCTTTTACTCTTTCAAATAATCAACCATCTACAGAACTTTTCAGCAAGCTATTTTTCTACTTCTTCTCATCATCATTATCATTGATTATTATCAATAATAATATTGTTAAAGTGAGCCTCTTATCATTTAACAGAAAAATACATCATACAAACAGCAACTTTTGCAGTCTTGTCAGTCTGATGACGAGTTATCACCTTTCTGTCATCACTAACATACTGCTAGTAATCAAAGAAGCTCTGAGGCTTTACATTTGTTCTATATGTTTTAATACAAGAATTTCATCATTGAGCTATAATCAGGCTACATTTATGATTTTGTTCAGTCAAACTACCCAAAAATCATTATGATCATCATTATAAAGTTTCAGGGCGTTCCTGTAACCATGGTAACTCACGGTGTCAGGGAGAGATGCTGAATGAAGCCGTTTACACAGATACGCTCCAGACAAAGTCCAGACTATAGTTGTTATTTCACAAATGTAGCACACAACAGGCCACTCCATGTTTAGATCCTGCCCTGTGTGGGTCACTACACTGTCATTGGTCAGGTACGCTGTTAACGATTCCATTGGCTGTAAAGTGTGACAATCTGTCAATAAAAAATTAGTCACCTCCGTGAAGTTTGAATGAAGGAAATCCGTTGTAGCGATGGAGAACTTTAATCCATGTGAACTTATTTAGTCTGGAGCTTCAGTACAGTGAGGTGAACACAACACAAACACAGTAGAGCAGAGTGGCACTCACACTCATTAGCTAGGGAGTTTGTAGCGCGGCTCCATGGTGCGCACCACTAACCGAAACTAGCGTTACTGCTTCGTTTGTTGTGGTCCCACTCACTAAAAAGTCCGGGCGGCGCGCACTAAGGTTCCAGTTACATGTTTTTTGTTCCGGTCTTGCAGGAAAGCATCAATGTTAATTAATCGATGCCAAATCGTCACGTGAGGCATCGCGATGCATCGCCACATCGATGAATTGCACCCACCTCTAGTATTCGTACACCGAGGTTGAAGCCAGGAACAGCAACTTCTTTAATTCCAATGCTTGCCATCGCCAATGAATTGTTGTATTTTTTTGCTTCTTTAACAAAGTTTTGATTAATGAAGAGGTCCTTGATAGCATTTGGAGGCTGTGGTCATGCTGTGGTGGGATTGAGCCGGGCTTGGGATTTTTGCGATTGTATGTGAGGTCTACTTTTCCAGACATGCAACAGAATCCGTTCCTCTCCTCTTTCCATACATAGGCATTGCAGTGTGAACATGTAGGACACTCAGTGAGGTCTTACCAAGTGTGTGTGTGTACTTACCATATAGCTTCTCTTGGAAAAGGTTTGATTCATCACAGCGAGTGAGGTCGTTATTGTTTTTACGTGCCTGTTCCACACGTGCACGATGAGTTTCCTGATGGCACAGGCCATCTCTTGCACGTCTATCCTCTTGCTATTGAGGTGTCTCCTCCCATCTGTGGCAGTGGTGTTGTTCACTATACCTCGGACAAACTCCACTCCCATACCCCACAGACTTACCCTTCATCATCGGTCTGCTGGAGCCTTGCTGGCGGAAGTCTTTGGTTCCACGGCAAGCAGCCAGGAAAGAGTCCACAAGTTCGGCTGCTTTCTGTCCAGTCTGTGGGTCGTGCTCCTTGACCCACACCTGCACTTCTGGAGACAGGGAGCTCAGGAACTGCTCCAAAATGAGGAGCTCCCCAATCTCCGCGACGGTCTTTTCGGCTGGCCTAATCCACTTGTGATATAAGTCCTTCAGCCTGTAGAATTCCCTCAGTGTCTCCCCCGTTGCAGGTTTGGTTCTCTAAACCTTCGCCGGTACACCTCTGCACTTATTTCATATTTTGCCAATATGGCTTCTTTCACTGTGCTCTACTCCACTGCGTCATACGGATCCATGGCTACATACGCAGCCCTTGCCCTACCGGTCAGATATGGCACCAGGAAAATAGCCCAGTCAGTTTGGGGGCACCTGTAGGCTGTAGCCAGTCGCTCACAGGTGGTCAGATACTTTTCCACGTCGTCCCCTTCCTCCAGCCTTGGCACAGCTGCTCTGGTCCATGTCGCTGGAGACGGCACCGCTGGTGGAGCTGCAGGCAGCTGCGGGGCTGCTGGCAGGGCTGCTGGCGGCACTGCTGGGGCAGGTGGGACTGCTGGCGGCACTGCTGGGGCAGGTGGGACTGCTGGCGGGGCTGCTGGTGCTCGTGGTTGTGCTCCAGCCCCAACACCTCTCTGCTCCAGCTCATCCCGAAAGCTGTTGAGCTGCATTTGCACATTTCGCCACCTTTGCTCCTTCTTAAACGACTCACGTACCTGGGTCTGCAGGGACTGCTGTATGATGTTATACAGATCTGCGAGGTCTAATGTCCCAGTGTCAACCCCCGGCTCTCCTCCTATAGCTTCTTCTTCCTCCTCCTCCTGCAGGTCCTCCTTGGCCAGCCGTCTGTACGACATCGCTTGCCGTACTTCTCCCCGTCTTCCCGGCCTTTTCCTCAGTGCCCTCAAGGGTGCCACGATCCCACTTCTGACACCAAGTGTGACAAATGGGCCTTGCAGCCCACGTCCACACAGGATGGTGGCGACAAGACACACTGAGGTTGGGGGGTGATGAGGTGAAGACACAGCATGGAATACGTGGATTGTGCAGATTTATTTACAGTGCAAAAAAAATAGGTGTCCTGGCCCAACGGCAACAAAACCACCAAAGAAACAAAAAATAAAAAATGAACCAACCGGTTTCTCACTTCAAAAGGCACGATTCTCTGCTCACACGATTCTCTGCTCACACAATTCTCTGTATACAACCTCTCAGCAAGTTGACACTCAGACTCCCACACTCAGGGTAGAAAACCCTCGCTTTAAATAGCCCTTCAGTGGAGTTAATTGGGAGAAACCAATGTGACGGGGTGTTTTTTCCTGGTACAGTGATTCAGTTAATATTTTATCACACACAAATACATGTCAATACTCATTATAATAATAACCTCATTATTTATCTATAATTACATAATACTTCCATTTCAATACAGCCAAACATTTTGTATTTGTTACCATAGCTCCCCCGCTCAAATCCACACTTTCCCCTATCCCAAACAGGGAATAAAATAGCCGTTGACAAGGGGCTCATGTTCCTTGGGGAAACTAATGGATGCGGGACCAGGAAGTGAAAGTGAAAGTTATCACTGTAATGTTGGTGTTTGCATGCACAATGTATGGACAAATGGGATGGGATGAGTTAAGGAGCCGAATCGACAGGTACCACGTTGTTCACTGTGATGTTGGCAGAAGTTTGGTGAGTCACTGAAAGATGTGTAAAATAGCGATATGAATGAATTACGCCACGGTTGCCGGCACCGCGTGTAATTGCAAACGCCCGGAGCTCCGTTTGTGTGTATGCGTGTAAGTGCGTGTGTGTGTGACATAGAGGGTAGTCCGTTTAAGCGCTGCAGGGAATGTCTGGCGAGTTGGGGGAAAAGAGGGCTAACTTTTCACAGACCTTAACAGACTCGGTCTGGACTCGTTTAGTGTCATTAATCCACAACAGTCAGTTTAGATCCAGAGAGCGAACCGCCGGCTATATATTGCTCCAGCTCGAGCCACTGCAGGTACAAACCCACGGTCACGTGAAGCACCAGTGCATCCATCGAATCAGGAGTTGGGGCGTGGGGGTGGGTTCTCCAGTGATTGGCTCTGGTGCGCACGTGGCTACGATGTGCAGTGATTGGCTCTGGTGCGTACATGACTGTCTAGGCTCCGGTGGACAATGCTTGTGGAATTTGTAAGGCATTTATGAAATAATTTATTAACGGTATCGCTGCAGTCCAAACAAATCTGACGTGGCACACCCTTGAACCACGCAGCGGCCACGTTGAAACTCTCAGGTCAGTCTGATCCTGGTCCGCAGAGATATTTGAGGAACAGACACATACACACACAGACAGACAGAGATTCCTTGCTTTTATAGAGAGATTGGTTACAAGCCCATACTCTCTACATTACCTTCAGAGTTGGCATGTGTTGTTGTTCTTGTTTTGTCAATTTACACATTTATGATTTTAATAGAGATTTTCTTCTGTCAAATCAAGCTGCGTTTGGTAGGATTGTAAAAACAAGCAAAAGCAAGCTATACTGTCCAACCAAATAAATCCCACCTGTGAAGGAGTTTTTTTCTTAGTTAGTGAACCTCTTCTATTCTGTGTTAGGTTCATTCTGTACTCGGCTCAGTGCAGCAGTCTTTGGTAAGACTGAAGCAAATAAGCCCCATTTCTGTGGAAACCAAGGTTAGAGTAAGATAGAGAGACTGTGGTGCAGTAATTGTCTCCCAGTTAGCAGCATATCTCAGACTGATCATTCTGTGCACGTGTACAGAATGCATGTGAGTCAACCCGAAGATAGCGTATAGCATATGGTTTGACCTGGGTCACTCTTAAGTAAACAAAGTAACTCTGGCTTATGTAATACATTTTCTTGCCTAAATCTGATACATCTGCAAGCATACGTCGAAGGTCTGGTACGACCGCTGCTATGCTGCAATTTTTGGGAATATATGTGTTATTTTGGGAGTCACTTGGAGTTGGCTCATTCAGTTGTTTGGGTGAGAGAATGTGCAAGTCACCATGTAAACCACGTTGAGTGGAGCAGTTGCTCTGATCTGAGGGAAGCCAGTTTAAAGCGTGGTGTGTTTCTTACAAATGCTGAAGGGTACCTTGTCTGTATGAGATGCCGATGGACATGACAAAATGCCGGTATTGGCAGTAGGGCAGGGGAATGGGCTGTAACTGCAGAGTCAGGTTATTAGGGCCCGAGCAGGTCATCGACCTGTGAGGTCCCTATTGTAATTGAAAGAGCAAGAATTATTCTCCTGCGCTTTAACTGCTGTTTTGGAAGCCTGAACATACCCCAAAACTCACCAAATTCTGAACATGTCACCTCTGGTGAAAAATGTTATAATTCAATGTCATTGACATAGGCGTGACCTGCAGGCTCTGTAGCACCCCCTAATGTTCTTGCACAGATGAACGAAATTCATTACGCAGATTCCTCATGACCAGACGCACAAAAAAGTTGGTGGGACCGATACCGTCACTCTAACAGGAAGTCAGCCATTTTGATGTGTGGCGGCATTTTTGTCCAATTCGTGCCTACTTTGAAAACTATTTTGTCCTAGAGCTTAAACACCACAGTCTTCACATTAACTCAATTATCATCTTCATGCCTTGAAGAACAGAAGTTAATAAAATCTTTCAGCTACGTCATACTTTAGTGGGCGGGACGGTGGAAACCTTTTTTTTCCCTCGCTGTCAAGCATCAAGGCTTTATAACTTCAACATACAACTTCCTATCTACACCAAACTGCTCATAAGTGTAGGGGCTGTCGCCCTGAATACATGAATACATCTTCACATCAATATTTAGTCCGCCATTTTGATTTTGGCCGCCATTTTGAAATATTGCTAATCTCGTACTTAAATTATCTCCTCCTACACATGTAACACCAGTGGCTTCACAGTCACTCAGTATCATCCCCTGACCTTGAAGATGAAAAATTATTGAAATCTTTATCCTACATCATACCTGCTGGCCGCAGTGGAGCGGTCAATTCAAATCCTTTGCCATAAAGCATCAAGTCCTCGTAACTTCAGCATAAAATGTCCTATCTGCGCCAAATATCTCAGGAATGTAGAGGGAATCGCCCTGCATATATTTGTGCATTAAAACTGTGTCACATCCATAGAGCCACCCACTGGACACAGGAAGTCAGACAAAAATCGTCCGATTGATATGACGTGTACTGCTTGATTTCTCCCCGTCGTGACATGCAAGTAACAGGTGAGTGCACAGTCCGATGGCGCCGCAGGCCGACATGCGTGGACTACGAGGGCCCGTTCATCACTGCTTGCAGTTTTAATTCTTTGTGGGTTCATCACTATGACTCCTTCACATACAAGCAGTAAAGTGACAAAGTGTTCATATGGAAATACTAAAGGTTTTTTAACAAGAAAAAAGAGCATCTAGATTAAAACCTTTGTAAGTCATATCCAGACCTACTCTCACTACTTCTTTCTATAATATAAATAAGTAGGATTTATTTGCTTTTTAATATAGAAGTGCTCCTATTGTTTTTTCTATAAATAGAAAAAAAATGAAAAAGAAGTAGTATGTATTTAACTTCAAAATTGCAGCACAATAACATTTAAACTTGTACTTTCTTTTAGATCCTTTAGGTTGTTACAATCCACCACCCCTTACAGATGGAGACATCAAGGAAAGTCTCCAAGACCATTACAGTCATTATGAAAGGGTTGAATACATCTGTCAGAATCTATACCAAATGGAGGGTGAGCCTTACCAAACCTGCGTAAATGGTGAATGGTTTGGAAAGATGACATGCCTCAGTAAGTTAAAAAATTTTGGTCAGCCCTCCCGACCGAGACTTCAGTGAACTTTCCCCCAGAAAACAGCCTCCGTCCCCGCGAGTGACAGAGTCACGCAGCGACCAGTTTACTGATGGCGATTATGTAATTATGTAATTTAGCGTGAAAAACTCTTGCAGCGTCTCTGTGTGAGAGGGGTTATTCTCGGCCTCCGCGGGTCCTACCACTTCCTGTTTGGGATGACACATCAACGCAAATTATTCATGTCAACGAATGTATGTCGTCGACTATGTCGACACGTCGTCCCAGGCCTAATTGTAGACAATAAAAATATGACAAAGATGAGCAAGTACTAAATCATAAGGAAAGGGAAGCAAAATTCATAAATTATCCTGACAATAGACCATAACTCTGCCTTGCAAAGCAAAAACACAGGAACTGCATGTTAAGTGAAAAATTAGAGGACAGGGATCTGATTTTTTGACATTTGCTTTACCTTGTAAAAATGACTTTCATAGAAATTTCCATTTCCATGAGACAGGGTCTCTTCCAAGCACACTGAAGTTCTGCCAGCATCCTTTTAGCTGCTGCCATATTATCCACAGCATTAGCAACATGGCTACTGATAGCAGTATGGCTACTGTCCAAAAGGACATCAAAATTCAATTTTCATGTCACCAAGATTAGTCTTTTTAGGTCAGAGTAAAGCACTTATAGTCCAGTGGGTTAGCGCACAAATTTGATGATACCGTTACCGAGGTGATAAAAGCACCAAATTTACATGAAGCTTCTTTAGGACCTCCTGAATGATTTCAGCCTAGGAGCCCAGCTGAAATATTGAAATTTGATGTCAAATGACTTATAAAACAATATCCAAGAAAAACATCCTTTGTTTTTTTTCC
>CAEMYA010000027.1:43074-84524 GCA_903131615.1 Diplodus sargus
AGGATGATGAAGCAAAGTAGTCTAACTTCTTTTGGTAGCTGTGGTAACATTAACTGTTGATGTATTAATTACTCTGGATTAAGTCTCTGGATTTTACTCAAAATATCTCCTACCATATTTCAGAGATGGTTTAGAAGTAAGCTATAGAGATATTAGGCTATATATATATTTTTAAAAAAATATATTTGCACTACATATACACTGTAATCACTGTTATCTGCTTCTATTTGATCAGCTTACTTGCACTGAGATGATATGATCCAGATATTAAAGCTCCGTTTTGTCCATCTTTCCATCCAGCCAGTATTCTGCCCGATGCAGTTACCACAGTGGCAATCACCCAAAGATGTGTTGCCAAACAACGCAAGCAAAACTGAAGCAATTTGAGGAAATATTACGTCTCAACATTCACACCAATGACATTGTGCTCTATTGATTCTGAAATGCAGGTCCAGTGTATTAAGCATATAAATAACCTCAAAACTGACTCAAAATTAATAAAAATCGGCCCATCGGGAGTTGAAATATGGCCACTTTTGGTTTAAATTGTCATTTTGAATTTTGAAAATGTCAGAAATGGATTCAGCATCCTTAATAACCCCCAAAACCACTCCAATATTGTCCAAATCGGTCAAGCACTTGCTGAAATATTGCCCATATAGGCGATCAGTGCTAATTAATGCTAATAGTGCTAATTATGCAAATTGCCCACCATATGCAAGTTATCATCCAGCAGTTTCTTAATACTGGGGACCCATACTGTACATTTCTAACATAAAACTTTGGTGTACTCAACGTTTCCGTGTTCACAATGGGGCTCTATGGGCTGGCAAATAGACTATAGACTGCTCACCTCTTTGCAAATGCACCTGTAATGACTCATAATTATCAATTACAGGGCCAATAAAGATTATACTTTTTCAATACTGGTCATGTATTGAAGCTTTAGTTATCTAAAAGTTCATACACATAAATAAAACCATAAAATGTTAATTTGGGGATTCATTTGAACACTATCTTGTGCAGGAACTTGAAAATCACTGTGTTTTAAGCATATTTCACAGATAATGATATACTGCTATTATGAAGTTTTTTTTCTGAGGGCTCCTAGGCCAAAATTACATTATAGACCCTAAGGAAACACCATGCAAAATTTGGTGCTTTTATCACCTCGGTAACGGTATTTTCACTATGCCACCGGACTATTAGTTTTAGTAATAAGTCGGACAGAGTGTGGGGGATGTATCCTTGGGGGCGTCATTTCACGCTGGATGCTCCTGATTTGAAAAAGTCAGAATTCAACTTTATGCAAAATGAGGAGCAGGCAAGTCAACCGCCCGTCTCTCAAAACAACACATGCCACTACCAGGATGCATGGCACCCATTCCTACATAGATAATGAATGGGAGGCATTAAAATGACAGATTCTGTGGACATGTACCTTCAGATAACAGCTGCGACCAGAGGAACTGATGTTGCTACAATTTGTTGTGGTGCAATTCAACACTTTACACTTCACACTTTAAATGTTTATGGTGGTCCAGGAGTGATAATAACTTTTTTTGGCATTCTTGACATAACTTCAACAGCAGAGATGTGACAGGAAATAAAGGAGAAGAAATGCATCGAAGGTCCCCGGCTCAAGCGGGGAATGTTGCCAACTCAATGTTCAGCTTCTTAAACGCAGTCGGATTTTCACTGAAAACTACCCAGGAATTGTTGCATTTCATCAACAGCAGGTTAACAATGAGAAAGAATGCAAAAGTTAAATTACTCAGAATAAAGCAGTAAGTTAGTGAATCAGAACAGTTATTTGTTTTCATGAATTAATTTCAAATAAGGTCGCACACGCCAGTAGGAATGTATACCAAGGACCAGTACTTTTTGGTACCGGATTCTAATTGGGTCGGTACCAGGGTACCATTAAGATTCTGGACAAACAGTTCTGGTCATCAAATCACTTTTTTATTCTGTCATATCTCAACGATTTTATAATATTGTTGTTCTTCCATCTGTTCTTACCTGCCCAGGGACTACAGGCAGAAACTAGCAAAATTGCTATAACCTGGCTCAATACATTTTTTCTTGTTTTACGAGATTAATGTTCTTTTGTGCATTGTCCCTGTTTTAAATAAACTCCTAACTCCTTATCTGTACTTTAGAAAAAAAAAAAAAAAAAAACTTTTTTATGATTTTTTTACCAGTTTTTCACACGGATGGTTTTTGAACATCTACCCAACCGTAACGACTATGAACTTAACAACAAACTCCGTGACTTGACGTTGCAGAAAGGAAACCGGATGCCGCTGTCATGGCGCTGCAGTCCTTAGCGTTAGCCAGACTGCTAGCCGGGCTGTTAGCCGGGCTGCTAGCCAGGCAGCTAGCCGTACTTGGTTTGTTATAGCAATCAAACACGCCACACTCCTTTAGCTTCATACTTTGCTCCAAGTGTTTGGTGATTTTGCTTACTCCGAATTTCCCCTGGATACTGTCCGCTGCATTACGGCTCCGATCTGGTTTTGCTTCACCATCTGCATTTTGAGTCAGCCACAGCACAGTATGGTAGACAGCTGGCGTCGCGAGGCCGAGGAGTTTCCGCGATAATCACATAACACAACAGGAAGTGTTCCCGACCGAAGGATTAGCAGAAGAGCTTGTGTTCGTCTCTTTTTTGAGATTTGTTTGCTTATATTGATATTTTGGTACTTGACTTCCTGTCTGCTCGATGCTAAATTAAGCTGAATTGCTGCGTCATGCTCCGGCATCCACCACATATAAAAGTCCTGGTTATCTGTTCCAGAGTATTTGTAATTGCATAGCTTCTGTTCTGTTGAAGCTTTATTATTACCTTGTGGTAATAAAAGGTTGAATCTTTTGACATCTTGTAAAGTCTTTATTTTTTTTTTACACAAAATGACATGCTGTAGTATCAATAAGTATCGGTACCGATAAGGAGTATCGGTTTCGGTATTGATAAAATTCTTATGATATACATCCCTACACGCCAGGTAATAGAGACATGCCCTGTGGAATCCAGGTGTAATATTGTATGTTTTTTTTGTCTCTTCCAGATATTGCCTACTGCAATTCACCACCTAGAGTTGACAACGCATTTGTTGTCACTACATATAAGAATAAATACTTGTCTGACTCTGAAGTAACTTATCAGTGCCATGATGACTACACAATGGTTGGAGAAAACACGCTTCGATGTAGAGAGGGGGAATGGGAGAAGAAGAACATTAATTGCAAAAGTACGTACATCAAAAGCATCTCACAGCAAATACAGTTCCAGGATAATAATAGTGTGATTGGAGTTTGTGTGTTTTAATAGTGGGACTCCTGGTAACAAGACTAGTAGGCGTCCAGGCCGGACCCAGACGCTGTCCTATCTGGACCCACACGTATAACCTTTAAATGACTGAGAATTATTACATTATGACAGAGCCTTTCTATTTTCAT
The DNA here is from genome assembly GCA_903131615.1 of Diplodus sargus. Classification (NCBI taxonomy): domain Eukaryota; kingdom Metazoa; phylum Chordata; class Actinopteri; order Spariformes; family Sparidae; genus Diplodus; species Diplodus sargus. The sequence continues at coordinate 46,537 of CAEMYA010000027.1, forward strand.
TGGTCCAGCTTTTCCAGCCTTTACAGTGCTGGTTTAGCAGGCCTCAGGAAACTCACCAACAAACTGTGTTTGCACGTGTTGCAGGGAAGTTACATTAAAGCCCATAGAGCAAGCACACTAGAAAGATCCTGCCAATTAAGCCAGCTAACTTCCAGTTCGGTGCCTGGCTAACTTGAGTCGACATAAAAAAGTTTAATCTTGCTTTACAGACTTTTCGAATTTTATTGGACCAAATGACTCAGATTATGACTCCACTCCTCCAAAACACTACTAATACTGTACACGTCTCTGTCTCTTTGCAGCTATTGCCAGACACTGTCATCACCCCCCTAGAATTGAGAATGCATTTGTTGTGACTACATTCCAGGAAAAATACTTGTCTGACTCTGAAGTAATTTATCAGTGCCATGATGACTACACAATGGTTGGAGAAAACACTCTTCGATGCAAAGACGGGGGATGGGAGCAGAAGAATATTATATGCAAAAGTACGTACATCAATAGCATCTCATAGCAAATACAATTCCAGGATAATTACAGTGTGATTGGAGTTTGTGTGTTTTAATCGCTGAAAATATGCCGAATACAAATATATATTGTGACTATAATATTTCATTATTATTATTATTAGGTTAATTACATGTTTACAATGATAACTATCTTAGTTAAGCACAGGGTTTCCCCTAGAAAACTTGCCACGCCCGGTGGTAGGTTGGAAGGGCGGCCCACAGGAGGCAAGGCATGTTTTTTTGTGACAGGGGCCTGACACAGCCCAGCCACTGACTGATGGCAGTGCCCTACAGGTAACGGATTCATGACGTAGTTTAGAGTGGTTCCATACTGCCTTGCATTAAATCAGAGTTAAAAGTTAATTGGTGGGCAATTGCGTGCTTTAGGAGCCAGTTAAGGCATTTAAAACCACAAATTACGGCTTCATGCTCCGCATTAATCACTGGCTCAAATGTTGCAGCGATTGACAAGCCTACAACATGATAACAGTGCAAGCTAACTATTGGATATTTAATAGTAGATGTTTCATGATAATCAGTGACAAATATTTACATTTGAAACAATATGGCATTGTTTACATTTGCTTCTGCTTGCTGCCATATTGATGCTAGTGCGATGGTGGACCACAACATGTGCATTTAGTACATCTTGTCTATAAGTAGTGCAAGGAGCTTCAATTAAAAGCTGTATGGCTTGTGTTCATGTTAGGAACCTGAGACAGCGCAACATGCTTTGATTTCTTGTAGAAACTATGACCACCAAAGACAAGATCTACTCAAAGAATTGCAAGAAATTGGCTTGGAAGAAGTATCTCTGAAAAGTATTTTAGAAGTAGGGTCAAGCAGGAGGGGAAAACGCAGTTTTTTGTAATTCTTAAAAGACACGGGTCTATATAGCAGGATATAGTGCACTAAGGTGCTAGTCCTATAGATGGCAGCAATGCAACTTTTGGATGCCGGCTGCCGTAAAACCCCAAAGAAGAAGAAAAAGAAGAAGAAGAAAAGCTCTGGTCGAGGATCCCTGCATTGCCTGTTGGCGGTGGCTGCGACGGACTCGGCAAAACATACCAAAAACTGAAAATTTGACTCTATTAAAACAGCTACCGTCGGAGCTTATCTAACGCTGAATTTAATAGCAGCGTGTCACTACTAAACCACTGTGAAGTTAGCACACTTATTATTGTTAATATTATCACGTAGTACAAAACAAACAACATAAAACTTACCACAATTGGCCAGGTACAGCCACCCGCTGTACAAAGAAATTTGGATTATATCTGCTGGTTCTATGTTTCCCATTGCGGCACGGAGAAGGCTGTTCTGCCACTGCAGTGGACGAAAAGCTAACATTCATGCTCGCTGCCTCATCGACCCATTGCTCAGCCAACGCTGCGTCGCTACACACCTGGTCAACAGATGAACAAGCGAGTTCAACATCTCCGCCTCCGACTAAGATCTGCTGTGTTAGAAGACACATGACCTCAGACCCGCCATGTGTTCACATGTTTACCATAAGATGTCGCCATAGCACTTTGCAATGGTGTATACAAACCTATTTTGAATAAATAAATAAACGATGCTTAGCCTGGCAGTGGGAAATTTCAGCCTGGCAGCCTACAGATCTCTGAGCTCTCCTCCCGTCAGTAAACAGCTCCGAACCAGAACAGAATCCAATGTGACTGGTTCTTCCTCAGGTCTGTTACACCTGACACTCCAGCCGGCTCTGAGCAGCTGAGCAGATGTCTTACGTTTTGTTTTGAGAGAGTAGAAAAGATATCTGGTAACAAGACTAGTAGGCATCCAGGCTGGACCCAGACACTGTCCTATCTGGACCCACACATATAACCTTTAAATGACTGAGAATTATTACATTATGACAGAGCCTTTCTATTTTCATTGGTCCAGCTTTTCCAGCCTTTACAGTGCTGGTTTAGCAGGCCTCAGGAAACTCACCAACAAACTGCACGTGTTGCAGGGAAGTTGCATTAAAGCCTATAGAAGAGAAAAAGATTTAATCTTGCTTTACAGACTTTTCAAATTTTATCGGACCAAATGACTCAGATTATGACTCCACTCCTCCAAAACACTACTAATACTGTACACGTCTCTGTCTCTTTGCAGCTATTGCCAGACACTGTCATCGCCCCCCTAGAATTGAGAATGCATTTGTTGTGACTGCATTCGAGGAAAAATACTTGTTTGACTCTGAAGTAACTTATCAGTGCCATGATGACTACACAATGGTTGGAGAAAACACGCTTCGATGCAAAGAGGGGGGATGGGAGAGGAAAAATATCATTTGCACACGTATGTATATCAAAAACGCATCTCAACCATTTTTTTGGCAACATTTTACACGTGAATTCAATTCATCATCCTAGAATTTAAAAATATTTTTTGTATGTCAAGGGGTTCAGGAATGGATAAATCCGCGTCCAGAGATCAGCAGCATATAAATTACATGTAACATTTTTAGCAATTCCTACTTTCTACTCTTAAAGTGATAAATGGTTTAATCACCCAAATTTCACAATTTATTGTCATCTCTGCCTTTAAGTGTCATTTAGTTTTGTTAATTTTAAAAACCTGCATTGAATTACAGATTCACATTTTTAAAGCCCACGTTTAGGGCTAACAGTTTAAAGAAGCTTTTTGTAAGAAAAGTTGATGTTGTAGTTTCATTCCCATCTCCAACAACACTTTGGGATACAGGATGGGTCGGTCGACGAGTTGGGACTGAAACTACAACATCAACTTTTCTTACAAAAAGCACCTTTAAACGGTTATTCCACTGTGTGGACGGTCATTATAGAATATATTCATCAAAGTTTTTGAATAAGTATTTCTATGGTAGGCAAGTATAAGACATACCTGAATAGGAAAAGAACTTCCTAAATTAAGACCAACTTAAAAGCAACTATTTGTTTGACCTATAATAGTTTTGTAAGTAACACTAAATCTCGTGAATTTACATTTTTAGGCTTGTTCTTGGTCAGTCTTGACAGAATGCTCTTTGTCTTTTGTCTCCTGCAGAACCCTGAGTGGTAAACGCCAATGACATTAGACAACACGATATTATAAAATCTAGTGACAATAACCGAGTTGAGATTTGCCAGAGGAATACTGCTGGAATACTGCTGGAGTGGCAATGCATCAAAGGGGTATTGGCTGTGACATTCTCCTGCCTACTTGCCAATGGGAGTATTTGACAACTGAAATATATTAAGCAAAGAGGGAATGTAATGTGACGGTCATACAATTACGTCTCATCTCAACTTTAATGTTGTCAACCGTGAACATTTTTAATAAAAACTAGAGCTGTCAGGCAATTAAAAAAAATTTAACTAATTAATTACAGGATTTGTAATTAATTAATCTAATTAATCGCATTTTAATCTCATATCAGCTAAAGCTACCCAAATAAAGAATTCGAATTCTAGGACATTACAAAATTGTATTACATGACTAATCAATTGAATACACTAAGAAGAGAAGAACTTGCTGTTCAAAGGCCCGAGCAACTATGTGCTCGCCTCGCTCCCCTGAGTCGCGTCCATGTCTGTTGTCACCCTGCTTTGACTAGCGACTAGGGCTGTAACGAAACACCAAACTCACGATTCGGTTTGTATCACGATTTGTGACCCAGGGTTCGATACAAACCTTGATTTTTTTTTTTCTTTCTAAATTAAACATTTTATTTATGTAGCATTTCAATAACTTATGTATATGAAACTTGTCTGATAGTATCAGAGGCGCAGTATTGTGGAGGGCGTGTCTATCTGATGGTCTGTTAACTACGGTCAGCCCTCCAGACCGAGACTTCAGTGAACTTTACCCTGGAAGTCAGTCTCCGTCGGTTTTGATTGACAGGGGAGACACCGGGGAAACCCCTTGAAAACACACACACACACGTCATCAACATGACGTGTACCGTCACGTTTCTTTAGGAGCTGCAGCGGCAGGTGGGAAGAGACGAACGCGTCCGGACAAGTTCCTCGGTGCTAGCGCTACAGTGACGTGCCACTGCCAGGTAGCCTACGGGTCATTCAATGGGCCAAATTTAAAATGCTCGTGCATTGAATTGCCACTCAGAATCTCAGAATTAATTGCGTTAATTTTTATAATGCATTAATTTGCAGTGTAATTAATTAATCTAATTAACGCGTTAAACTGACAGCCCTAATAAAAACAAACGTGGTGTATACAGTGTACCCCTGTTTTCCAGATGAGGAAAATGTTTTTAAATAATCACTCAATTCAAATTCATGGAGTTTAAGTAATACTGCAGAAATACCTTGTCAATTTGGTTTTATTGACATTCATAATTTCCCATATAAAAGTATACAGGCATTATTTACATAAACTTTGCATTAAACCTATCTTTTCGGCAAAGTTTATGTTTCGTAACAGCTTTCCAGTGTTTGGTGTGTGTTATGATTTTAGTTCACAGTTGAGGACCCAAATACAGACACAGAACACAGTGGACAGTGTAATGAACCAAAGTTTTGTCTATGTGAACAAAGGGAGAAACGCACAGACGCGTAGGACTAGGGAACCAGTGCAGGTGAACTGACAATAGGGGACCACATTAGGCCGATGCTGCATTCACGTGCTCCTCGGATGGACCCATTTCCCCGAGGTGGGAAGTTGTTTGTCAAACTTCGGTGTGTTCATGTGTGTCATGTCAGAATGTGGAAGCAAGTTGTTTCCTATTTTATTGTTCAAACCGTTTAAACAACACTTTACCAGCTGTTTACAGTATTTGAGAAGAAAACAATACAATTGTGGAGCTATTTTTTTTATTATGTTCACTGTAGGAGAAAAATGCAATTCTTCCAGTTCATTCTGTCCCCATACGATAGGAGATCATACTTGTCCTGTACAGACGTTAAAGTCCCGATACTGAAGATTGCTCTATGAGTTCATATCTCATGTCTCTGCAACCGAGTTATACAAAGCCACTGTAGTGATGTCTGACGAACCAGGCCTAGGTAAAGCTGACTGTTTGCGTAAAACTCGTAAGGAGGCCTTCGATCTATCTAAGTGTCTGTGACCTATTTTCCTCCTATCCCTCCTCTCTGGCTAGAGGTGATAAAACTGCATTAACCTCTGTAGTTTCTGGGCTCTCTTCATCAAAGTTGTCGGTGTGTAGTATGTTGATAAAAGAATTCTGCGGAGGCAAGGCTGGGTGGAACGATAGAGCAATCTTTATTGAAAACAACTTTCAATACCTACGTCCGTCCAGGCACAGCCGCTACCTGGGTTTCTCAAATTTATGAAGAAGTTCTGCCCAATGTTTTGCCCTCTACTCTATTAGAAAATCCTATTGCCTTCGATCTAAGAAAATCTACAAAGTGCCTACACCCTTCTCCGCTTGCGCGGGCCTTTTTTAAAGTCTAATTCCTCGCATCGTCCGACTTCTTCCAACTGGTCACTTTGATGGATTGAGGGTCTATCTATCCAATAGTAGAAAGAGAAGTTAGTCTGCCTTCTCCTGTACATTATCTAACTTCCACTGAGGTCACTTCTTGGAACTTACAGCCTTCATGCTTATATGGAAATGTATATCTTAAGTCAGCTCTAAACAACTAGTATGGGAGATAGATTCAGCTTTATTGCTCCATATGGATCTGTCTTCCAGCTTAACTTTAACGAACACACATAGAGAGCTATTTAATTGATATGTAAACATCGCATCCGCCACCTCTCTTCCCTCACAGTAAAGGAAAACAACAATCACTATTAAAGCTTAGCTCTGAATGTGTAACTGTGCAGATACCTCACCTCCCTTGCTATGTTGTTAAACAGATAACCATGTATTGGAGAGATGCTTCCTGAAGCTGTAAGATATAATTTTAGAATTTGAGGAAGACTTGTCAGGATTATCATGGCGACACTCAGACAGACGGACGTTAATTTGCTCCTCCGCGGCAATTTTTTGTAAACTATCTCAATGTAAGTAATCGGTGTGTGTATGTGTATGTTAATTGCAATTCCATATTTACACAGTGGGTGGTATGTGTAGTATGGGAAAAGGAACAAGTTGGTTAGGTGGTAATTACAGAGCAGGTGGGCTGTTTACCGGAGAAGAAGACAGTTTTTGACTGGCGTATGTATCATGCCATGCAGTCATTTGTTTGTTTCACCAAGTCAAACTGATAAGTGCATGTGGATCGTGTAAGAAATTACAATACAATCGCTGTGTATATTGGATTGACCTGATGGTGTACAAATAAATACACCCAAGCATGGCTCTGGAGATTTGGGAATGTGAATTAATCAAGACACACACGGGCGACATGCCGACTAGGTATGTATCGGTACAACAGCCCCCTCAGTGGCCTGTAGGTTTTTTGTTTTGTCAAGTCAAGCCATTATAACAATGTGTATTCAATCTATGACTTTGGCAAAGGTTTCTTAACATCAACACAATGTTTATGTCTTTTGCCTGCCATGTTTCAGCATCATGACATCAACTCTGCAACTCCTGTTCCAAAATTTTCAAAAATGAGCCATTGTTCCAACCTGGGAAGGAATTTATGCGAATTTTCCCTATCAGAAAATATCTGACAACACATGAACACACCATGAATACATTAGGACTAATAGAGGGCCGTAGTCACATTGAAATGTCATCCCGATGCTTAATCCTTTATGAGTGTCACTAGGCTGAACTATTCCATCTTGCTGAAACGAAAATGAGTTAGTTACCCCAGCAGGGCAGAAAAACTGAGGAAGCGAAGTGTGATGTTTAACCCACATGCAACTGATAAAAAAGCAGATTAAAAACACTCAGACCACACTGAGTACAAAAAGTGTTCCTTGTCAAAAACTGCCATAACAATACCATATATTCATTCTATTTTCAACTCTCCCTGAGTTGTGTTTTTCAACCAACAGTCCTGATGATAACTACCAAATGTCATTAATTTACAGGATTTTAAGCTTACCAGCTCTACTTTTTGTTGACTTTAGACTTAGAAAACTTTATTATCCCCCTGGGGGGCAATTTGGCGTGCAGCCAGCAAAGCACACACAAAAATGGGGTACAAACAAAAACAAAAACAACAACAACACGCATTCAATCATCCATTATGTACAACATTGAAGCTCCAGACAACAGTGTCCTGGGGAGACAGGCTCCCAACAGTCCATTAATGAGGCAGATTGTAGTTGGTACAAAGGAATTTTTGAATCTATTGCTTCTGATCCTAGGTACCATGTACCGACGACCAGACGGCAGGGGCCTGTATAGGAAGGCCAGCGGGTGAGCGGGGTCAGACAGAATCATTTTTGCCTTCCTGGTAGCCCTGGTTCTGTACAGAACAGAGAGTTCTTCGAAGTTTGTCCCCGCTATCCTGCCACACATCCTCACTACCTTATTGAGCCTATTCTTGTCTCTCGCAGTGAGGGACCCAAACCAGCAGATAAAAGAGAAGGTTAAAATGGACTCGATAAAACAAGAGTAAAACATCCTCATAAAAGTGGTGTCTACATTAAAACTTCTCAACTTTCGATAAAAATACATGCGCTGGTGGGCTTTTGTGCAAATTGCATCTATGTTGGGCTCAAATGTGAGGTTGCGGTCAATGATCGTGCCCAAGTATTTGTACTGTTGTACAGTGTCGACCGCCTGACCATGAATGAAAACAGGAGAGTGTGGTGGCGGCTTTTTCCTAAAATCAATAATAAGTTCTTTAGTTTTAAGAACATTTATTTTTAAAAATGAGCTCTCGCACCACATGTTAAAATCACTAACCACTGGGCCATGAGTGCAGTCTTGGTTGTTTAAAAGAGATACAATGACCGAGTCATCTGCAAATTTAAGAACATGCCTGTCAGGATGCTGACTATGACAATCATTTGTGTATAAAATGAATAAAAGTGGTGAGAGGACACAGCCTTGAGGGGAACCAGTGGAAGATAAAAGTGCATCCGATAAAATACCATTTACTTTCACCCTCTGAGGTCTGTCAGTTAAAAAGTCAACAAGCCAAGATACTAAACCCTGGTCCAGGTTATGTGACTTGGTCAGACGGTCAGCTAAAATGTGCGGTTTGATGCAATTAAAAGCAGAAGAAAAATCAATAAAGAGGAGACATGCAAAGGTGTTTGCCCCTTCAAGATGACCCAAAACCAGGTTGAGAAGAGTGTTGACAGCGTCCTCAACACTCCTGCCTGCTCTATAAGCAAACTGCAGAGGATCAAGCCTGCTCTGCATTATGCCTAAAATATCAGCCTTTATGATGTGTTCAAAGGATTTCATAACGAGAGAGCTAAGAGCAACAGGCCGAAAGTCATTTTGAGTTTTTGGTGCTCTTATCTTGGGAACCGGGATAATGACAGAGTCTTTCCAGAGACGAGGAACCCTGCAGAGCTTGAGGGATTGCCTGAAGATGAGAGTGAAGATGCTGGCCAACTCCTCTGCACAGTTCTTCAAAAGCCTACCACCAATGTTATCTGGCCCAAGGCTTTTTCTCTCTTTTTTCTCCTCTGAAAAGCTTGCATACAGTGGCCTCACTTATTTCCAGGGGAGCATCTGGCTGGGCAGTGGGAGCACATCTGTATGCTGATAGTTCATTACTGAAATCATCAGTGTTAAAACGATTGTAAAAGCAATTTAAATCCCTTGCGAGCTCGTTGTCTGACAAGCCAGCGAGGGAAATATGGCTCCTATTTGATTTTATGCCCATAATTGATTTGACTCCCTCCCATGCAGGTCTGGAGTTACCTGAGGTGAGCTGGGTTTGCACCTTGTTTTTGTATCTTATTTTGGCAAGTTTCCCCCTAAGGGAAAATGGATATTGATTTCTGGGGAATTATCATGTCCTCACAGAAATTAATATATGAGGTGACAGTCTCGGTCAGGTCGTCCAAATTTGAACAAGTGTCCACAAATAAGTCCCAGTCTGTGCAGAAGAAACAGTCCTGGAGGCGCTGAGTGGATTCCTCCGACCAAACGGGAACCAATCTCCGCTCGGGTTTTGTTGCCTTCAGGACACTTTTATACGTCGGACATAAATAAACCACACAGTGGTCAGAAGTCCCCAGGGGAGCCCTCGGAAAGGACTTACATGCACCTTTAATTGATCCATAACAAAGATCCAGACATCGTGTTCCTTGTGGGGCAGGTGACGTATTGATGAAAGTTAGGGAGTGACTTTCCAACAGTGCAATGATTGAAATCCCCCATTATGAAGTTCGGGGCATCCGGTGCAATGCCCTGAAGCCGATGGACAGTGTCTGCAATAACCCGTGTGGCGTTGGCAGCATTCGCCTTAGGATGGATGTAGACAAGGGTTATAAATAACTGGGGAAATTCCCTCGGGAGATAAAAGGGGCGCAGGGAGACAGAGAGAAGTTCAATATCAGGAGAGCATAGTTTTTCTCTGACAACTGAAGTGCTACACCAGTTTTTATTAATATATAAACAGAGCCCGCCCCCCAGTGATTTCCCTGTCACTGTGGGGTCTCTGTCAAGACGCAGTGGTTCCCCAAAGCCATCAATGGCCAGATCGGGGTTCAGATCCTGCTGCTTAAGCCACGTCTCATTCACCGCAATGATGCCAGCACTTTTATACTCTGAGAGGAACTTCGCGTTGGCTTGCAAGTCATCCACCTTGTTTCGAAGGGACTGTGCATTGACGAGGATGATCGAGGGCAGGGGGGTCCTCCGGTGGCCCAGTCTTTTAAGCCGCTGCCGGACTCCACCACGTCTGCCCCTCTTCCTTGCTCCACGAACCGTGTGGAAGGCCCTGCTCGCGCCCCCCAGGGATGAGTCGTGACGGACGATCTCCGCAGGGAAAGACTCGCGGTCCACAAATCCTCCACTGGCATTCTGGAGCAGCAGGAGGAATTCCCGTCCATACTGGCATGGCTCAGGAGATATGAAGTGTCCTCTCAGGAGGCCAAAACAAAGTGTCAAGGCAAGGAGGTAAACAATCCACCTTTTAATGTCCATAGTTGTGAGATCAGTCGGGACGAAGGTAGAAGGTAAGGGTAAAACAAACAAAAGTTTGACACACACACACACGCTCACTCTGCTCTGGTGCTGCGTGTCGCCTCAACAGCGCCACTCTAGTCTCTGAGTGGTAATTCAAAGGCAGGTTTGACTTCTGAATTACCTGGCCTAAGAGAAAGGAGTTCCAGCATCTCTGCAAAAAATTAGAATAATTACAGAAAACCAGATAAGGATGGAGAACTAAATGTGTTTACAGGACACAAAGTTACATCTGACTGTGTTTATGGGGTATACAAATGTTACTGATACTGTAAAATACAGGACTGTTGCTATGTAGAAAAAAAGGTTATGTGGTTGGTGGTGAGTTAGGGCTGCGCGATTATGGCCAAAATGATAATCATGATTATTTTTATCAATATTGAAATCACGATTATTCATTATGTTAGGTAAAACATATCTTTTTATTGCACTTCTTTAAACAAACCGTATGTGAACAAGGCTTCAAATTGAAACTTAGAATAATGATAAATCATAAATAATAAAATAAAATCTCCCCAAGACAAAAGGCAAAAAATAAATATGCCATTGCAGAGTGCATTCATTAAGTGCAAACAAATGAAAAATATTAAGCCTATGCAGAAAAGGCACAAACTACAAGGAACAGGAACATACTACAGGCCTACAGATTTTTGGAGAGAAACACCAGCCTGTCAACATTTTCTGGCTTCAGAGACGACCGAAGGCAAGTCACTATGTTACCCCCAGTGCTGAAGACCCTCTGCGAAGGGGCACTTGTTGCAGGTATGCTCAAATATTTTTTTTACCAGTTTGACAGTCGCATTTAGACTCACCAATGTTTCCTCCACCAGTCCGGTGGGTTCTCTTCACTATCAAGGTCAGCACACTGCAGGTAGGACTGAAGCTCAGAGGCTATAGCTTGTTCCTGGTGAGGAGGATGGGTTGGGCTGGCTCTCTCAAGCTCCCCATGGTCTTCTTTCTCTTGGATGTGCTGGTTGTCTCGGGATCCTTGTATTTTCTCTCCAGGTAAGTTAGGATTTTTGTCTCGAGGGTGTTTGTGAGCTCTGGATCATCATCGTTCACTTTGAGAATGGAGGAACTGAAGAGGTGAAGGACTGGCTTCACAAAGGAAACACTGACATACTTCTCACTGGACAGTGCATCAGTAAACTCAGTCAGAGGGTGGAGGGATTCGTGGATGGCTTCGAGGATCTCAGTGTCCTGCCATGATGGGATGAGATGTCTGGACTTTCTGTCAGAAGACAAAAGTTGGGAGATGGCCCTCTGCTGCTCCAGGACTCTTTCAATCATTGCCGGCCTTGACCCCCACCTTGTGGGGCATTCTGTCTTCAGCCCATGTTCTGGAAGCTTCAGCTCCTTTTGAGCCCGTGCTAGCTCCTTTTTACGCCTCCAGCTCAAGGAGAAACTGCTAACAACTTTTTTGCAGATCCCTACTGCACGGTCAATCCGAGAATCTTTCATTGCATTCTCTGTAAAAGAACATGAGAATCATATTCATATGTAAAATCAAAACAGAACAAAACATTGCATACACTTCCTTTTAAATCTTTTATTTTCATGTGTCGTTTTAATATTGAATTGAACTTTATTGATCCCCGAGGAGGGAAATGAGTTTGTCCCAGCATCACATGAAATAAAAGGTTATAACAAGACATAAATAAATAAAAACTCTCCCACACACACACACACACACACACACACACACCTCAGTAAAATTTTGGTCAGTAAAGATGTACAGATGTTTTATTTCAATCACTTGTTTGTCTGTTATTTTAACTGATCATTTGTAAAGCATTTTAAATATAAATGAAATTGCCTTCACATGTGATGATCAATCTCCATCATATTAGCACAGAATACATACAATTCAATTATGTGTACTTTTTTAAATTGTCGTTTTTATTCGTCCTACCCACCAATTGCTAAGCACTGGAACCTCATCCAGACTTCTCTCTCCTCTTGCAGGCTCCAAGAGGCCAGTGCTTCCCGCAGTCCCTGGGCTATAGCTTCTCCTGTGTGATCTTGTGGGAAAAATTACGTCTGCAAGCACCGACTCTTCGTCAATATAGTGAATTGTCAGGGACAGGTACGGCTCCTTTGTTACGCTGGACTATAGGTCAGTCTTAGTTGCAAAATACTCGACTGCTGTGATTTCTCTCTCTATTTCCCCCCCGACATTTTTCATACAGTGCAGTATGCCACTTTGGAAAAATAATTGTGCGAAGGGATCACATATTTCTTGTCCAGTATTTAGATCATGCTTTTGAAGCCTTAATTGCTCACAGTATTTATTGGACACATGTCTTTGGCCAGGGCTCCAGACTGCGACCAAATCGGCGCATTTTGCGAACAAAATTTGAGACAGTGCGACCAAATTTTACATTTAGTCACACACGTGCGACCAGTGGATTTGCCGGTATTTTTTTAAAATTTTTTGTTTATTTATTTTTTAACACCGATAGTGGAAGGGAACCAAAGCGAATGTAAGGTCCACTGCGCTGCATATCTGCAACGGCAACCTGGAGCAGATACACAGGACTTCTACTGTGGCGGATGCCGGAGCAGGACGCAGCACAAACAACAATGTAACATCAGGTTACTTTTCAACACAAAACACCAGCACACAAATCTCAAAAAAGAGACAATCACAAGCTCTCCTACTGATCCTTCGGTCGGGAACACTTCATGTTGTTGTTTTTATAACAAAGACCTATAACTGTGGCACTGTAAAACCGGATAGGAGCAGTAAGGCACCGGACACCTATCTGGTGGAATCTCTGGGTTTATTTCTCCACGATAAGCCTAGAAGTGTGCCAGAGTCAAATCCTAACTCAGAGGATGAGTCCAAGTCTGAAGACAGGATTTTGTGATTGACTTCCTAAAATGTTCAGTTAGGGGCCACTATGCTCCTAGTAAAAAAAGTTAGTCTGGAGCCCTGTTGGCCAAATAAAACATTATTGCATCCATTATTTCAGCGTGTCTTTGAGAGGTGGATGGATATGGTGTCGCCCCGGTGCAGGGTTGCTGTTATGGTTGTCTGGGTTGGCGCTGGACACGGACGGGGATTTAGTGGACCAGCGTTAGCTTTGGCTTTCATGCATTCATCATATTTGGGTTTGTGCTGTTTTTTCAGGTGGTTGTGTTGCCCTGTGGCACAAACACAACTTTGTGGCACTCTTTGCATACAACTTCCTTTTGGTCAACATCACTTGCCCGAATCCAAAAGACCTCCACACAATAGATGTCGATCCCTTATGAGGCACTAGCTCCTCACCTCCAGATGCTGCCTTACTGTCACTGTCTGCTTCCGACATTGCATCTCGCTCTGACTCTCACACTGTTGAATATAATTTGAGGCTGCTGATGCTGAAGGGTGCTCTCACTTGCTATTTAGGCAGCTTAATGAAGCCCTAATCTTTCGTTCGCCCCGTGGTGGTTGGCTGACTATTGGGTTGAGAAAGTGCTTGATTTGATATGCAACAGAGCCCGCTTTTTAAATGTTAATATCGCGACGATCAACTTAATTTAATCGTGGCAGCCAAAATCATGATCGTGATTAAAATTCGACCAATTGTGCAGCCCTACAGTGAGTGATTATTTACAGGGATTATTAGGTGCATTCTGCTTCCTCGATTCTACTGTGGTCAGCTGACAGTCAGACCCTTAATTGAAATGCAAAGTCTATTTTCCTAAAAAATGTCTAACTAATATGCAATAGTCTCAGGCATTAGGCTAACATTGATTGTTAGGACCAAGCTAATGAAATGATGCTATTAGTTTTTTTGTGTATTGTATCACTGTTCATAATCACATTGTATGTGTACGGGCATGGTTCTGTCGTGAACTGACACTTCAAGGCTGGAAGTTGATGTGTCCCTCTAATAACTACAAGACACAGAAAGAGACAACAATAGCACATTTGTAAAACGTCCAGTTCAAAGGCAATATGAATGAACGTCACATAAATTCCATCTAACACCATCTGCTTGCAAATAAAATACAAGCGATATTCACAGATACATGCAATCTCCCCATGACCTCTGCACAGTGGACTTGACCTTTCACACTTGGAATACACAAGAGTTAGTCCACCTCCCACATGCAGCGCAAGAGTAGCAATGCATGTGTCAACACTGCTCTATTGATTAGATCCACAGCACGTGTAGACGTGGGCCTGAGTGTAAACGGTAACGTTACATGAAATATAGCATGTAGCAATATAGCTAGCTTGCTAGCTAACGTGAGCTACAAGCTGGTGATGTTAAAGATAATCGCGTTGAACTAATACATACGACAGCAGCAACATAAGGAGCTACATTGTCTACATAATGCAGAGTAATACATCCCCCCAACAAAACAAACCAGCTGGGTACCTGTCCAACAGAGGCCCAGCTACCACAGCGTCCATCTTCAGGTCTTCCACTGCTTCAGTTGTCGCCATCACTAAGAAGTCAGTGACTCCAGTTTTACTTCTTGCTGTCGAACTTCTTTTTTGGAAGCCTTCTCAAGTTCGGTCTTTCTGTTCTTTCCTTGTTCAGCAGTGTAAGCTGCAGTAGGTACCGCTGGTGATGAGAAGTGTGTCTGTACCTTCTCTGCCATGCTGGTGGTAAACAATCAGCCACAGCTCCAGCTGTCTGTTTAATGAGGGCGGTCACGCTCAATGAGTGATGGGCGGAGTCAGCACGGGGTGATCAGGTAAGGGCGGATTGATTGACAGGTAGTCTGTCCAGACAAAATCTTCGGTAGTTAAAATTGATTGGATGAAGTTATTGTAGCCCTGTCACTGCCAGAGACCGTAGATAGATTGTTTTCGGGTTGTGTTTTTTTTCCAAATCATTCAATATTTTGATTTCTGGCTGGATGTTAAGACATTTTATACAAATATGATAAAAATGCTTTGGAACAGAATTACCTACCCCAGCTTTAATAACGGTACATCATACATTAAACATGTTCAGCTGTCAGTCTGTAATATACATAATATATACAAATTTACGTAAAATATACAGACACATTATATGAGCTGAGGTTGAAAAAAAAACACTTTGCCTAACTGTATGCAATATGTGGTAATATAGCCAAAATGATCCAAAAATAATATAAAATAAAAAAAATAAAAAAATAAAAACATAAAATGTATTAGCACTTGCATGATGGTGAAGGTGGAGCTTGTTTTATTCTGCAGCAGTGCATCATTAGTTTGTAGTGTGGCTGCCCTGTGATAATTATGTAACTTCAAATTTCCACAGTGTCAGAAAAACAGCCTGTTTCCATCTTTGTGACTATGCAGTTTCCAGCTAACCCAAGAGGAATTCTATCCTTCAGTTTATCATAAAAATTCATATTGAAATCATCATTCAGGAAATACATGGTTTTCACTTGAAAGGAAGGAGTAAAAAGTACAGCATTTGACTCTGAGATGTAGTGGAGGAGAAGTTTAAAGTTGCATAAAATGGAAATATTCAAGCACAAGTATGTCAAATTTATACTTAAGTTCAGTACTCGAGGAAATGTACTTAGTTACCATACATTCTTGCTACGAGACATGCACTGTGTTCTGTGTGGGTAGAGGACAGAAATCAACTTTATGTATCACATATGCAGTCATAAAAGTACAACTTTAATAGTAAGATGAGTTCTCCATGTTTAACCCATCCCATCCTAAGTATTCTATCAAGGAACCAAATTAACGATGACAGATCTTTCATATAAATGAACAGTGAAGTACCAAAAAGGTTGTTTATGAAAATAAGATTCTACCATCTGTTAAAATAAATTTGCGTTTTGGTGGTTTCAGAAATGCAATTGCGGATGTCTGGACTTGATCGGCGTGTTGGTGAGGGTGAAGAGAAGATCAAGTTTGAAGAGAAGACGTTACAGGTGGGTGAAACGAAGGATTGAAAACAGGGAGAATTTAGGATAACGAGGGCCCTAATGCCTATGTTTGTGTCAGGCCCTCCAAATGACTAAGTCCAACCCTGGTAATTCTGCATTAATGTGTGGCTCAGCTCATAAGATGGTGAAGAGGACAGCCTCTATGTTGTGAAAGCATTGACATTATTTTTGAAGAAGTGAGTGAAAGGGACAAGGACGGACAGTGAAATGCAAATTATGCCTGAGTGAACTGTGCCTGTCAGCTGTGCAGCACAGCTCCTCGACACCCAAGTACCCTCCGTTTGATTTACTGTCATGTACTTCATATAATTCCACTTTTTTTCATTGCTGTTGAATGAACTTGTTGGCTATATGTACCGAGCCTCAACATTGATCTGTGTGTGTGTGTGTGTGTGTGTGTGTGTGTGTGTGTGTGTGTGTGTGTGTGTGTGTGTGTGTCTGTTGTCATTGCAAATGTGTTTATTCTTCCCTCCCCAGAGAGACTTTGATCTATAAAAGTCTGAAGGTAAAAACCCTAACTCAGCCACAAAGGGATCATTCCTAAATCCTAGTTCCTAGTTCCTGGATCTTCACCATGAGACCATTTTCACCATTTTGCGGTCTTTGGCTCTTTATCCTCTGGATGAACATGGAGAAATCATTTCAACAAAACGGTGAGAATGTCAGATTTCAGGTTAATTTTCTCTGTTGTTTTACTACACTTAGAAAACCGAACCAAAAAAGCGAAAAGAGTCCACAATGTAGATTCCTCCAAGAAACCCATTCGAATTAATCTAATGGGAGGAAAAAAGAACAGAGGAAATATACAGGCACTTAGTTTTTGTATTGATTAACTTTTGCAATATCTCACGCATTCATGAAGCATAGGCAAAGATTTGAAATTCTGTGACTTAACTGGATAAAACCTTTTGCTCATAGTTGTGGAAATGAAAAAAGAGCAGCTGCAAAGAATTTTTCGGAGCAACACGAAGACCCAAAAATGACTCTGTTTATCCGTCAGAGTTTGATTAAATGGGCTCAGTAACATGGAAAGTCTAGAAAGGCATATTATGTTATCTTATTGCATTAATGAGAAGGACTCTAATGCTGAAAATGCCATACTCAGTGTGTTTTCTGACAATTAATGAAGACCTTGAACAGAGTATGAATAGTGATGTCCAGCCCATGGTATAAATCATATAATTATGAATAATTTAAGTTTAAATTACAGTCTGATCCGTTATCAAACATTTAAATCCGCTAGAATTGGGTTTGTATTAGGATCCGCATCAACTGTACGAATGCATAGATACCTGTCACCTAAACAAAAAAGATTTTTTCATAAGGATCCATGCATTATTCCATAAGAGATTAACAAAAATGTGGAAAAGATGGCCTATCTTGCAATGTTTCAGAAAAGGGTGAAAATATTCTGGATCGGTCCCTTTATCTGGAGCTGTACCCTGTCCAAGCTTCATGGAAATCCGTTGAGTAGTTTTTACGTAATCCTGTTGGCCAATCCAACCAACAAACAAAAAGAAATGGACATGGGTGTAAACATAGCCTCACTGGTGGATTTTATTAGATAGATTGTCAGAGTGGTGTGTGTTGTGTGGAAACAGTTAAAATAAATCCCTAACAAATGCAGAGGTAAGATGCAGAGTGACACTGCCGCCACTCGAAGGAACAATGTATGAACCTGCTGACAGGCACGTATTTTCCTCTGGTGACACAGTAAGAGTCACTTGTGGATCAGGGCACTGGATATCTAGCCTATTAATACCTATAATAACACAAACTCAGAAATGTGTCTTTTACATAACTTGATCAATAAGCTGCTCTCAGAGGAAAATAAGGTCCACAGATGAAGCTAGGAGGGTGGCAGGGTCTGCCAAATATGAATAAAGTAAAACAGTATGAAATGATCTCTTCTGATTGAAATGTCTTCCCCAAAACTGCAAAAGTGCACCTTTAAACCTGTGATAAAGATTGTTAATTTTATCTTGATTTACTTATGATTTTACAAGTCTTTCTTTAATCCTAGAGTTTTTATGCAGCAATCCACAAGACCCATGGGTGTGTTCCTTTCATTCCATCACAGAGTAATGAGAATTGTAGAAATCAGTGGAAGTGCAGACCACCATAATATGCATGTTCTTTACAACTGGATGTAAACATTTGACTGCGACTGAACCCAATTATAGGCTAATATATTTGAGTCTTTTAGTCATCTGGTTCATTATTTTTGGCTATGTTTTGCCTTCCAGCTCAACATTGCCCAGTGATTCATGTTGACGATAACGTCCAGGTGAATGGGAGCCTAGAGAGAGCAGCCCATGGCGATGTAGTTCGCTTTAGCTGCAAATCTCACACCGACATCCTGTTCGGGCCAACGGAGATCTATTGTCATGAAAGCGGATTGTGGAGTGGCGACGCTCCAAAATGCCAAGGTAAAAGCTGGCTATCTCTCTATAAAAGCAAGGAATCTGTGTGTGTGTGTGTGTGTGTGTGTGTGTGTGTGTGTGTGTGTGTGTGTGTGTGTGTGTGTGTGTCTGTTCCTCATATATCTCTGCAGATCAGGATCAGACTGACCTGAGAGTTTTAACATGGCCACTGCAGTGTTTCCTCTAGTGGTGGCGCCCAGCTCCTACACAGGATCGTTCTGCTGTGTCGTCGTCGTCGCCGCCGTCACCCCCCGCGACACAGGGCGCCGCACCTTACGGCGCAGATGTCCAGAATGATCATCAGTGTTGATTATTTATAAGCCCAGCGGACTGAGACACTCAGTTTTTTTTCTTTTCCACTAGCACTTGAGCGCGACGTCCGACACGAGAATCAAACCCGCTAATTTTAAAAACACACCGGCAACAGCGACCACTGACCTGTAGCCGACTGAGACTGTTGTTATTCTGTCACCTGATTTAAAACACGCTGTGGTCCGTCATCGAGGTGCAGACAAGGTGCAAAGAGTAGATACTGAGCAAGATAGTTATCTGTAGTTTACCTTACTCGAGAGTATCCGACCCAATGCAGGACTCTGCTGTGAAGGTGGAGACATGCGGCGGTGGTGTATTTGCGACAATTTAAAAAAAAAATTTAAAATTAAAATTAAAAAAAAGAGAAATTTGAAGGAGCGGTGGCTAGGATTTAGGAATGGCGGGCCCCCACTCCTAAATGGATGTAGAGGAAACACTGCACTGAGTGGTTCAAGGGTGTGCAACGTCGGATTTGTTTGGACTGCAAAGATACTGTGAATAAATTATTTCATAAATGCTTAACAAATTCTGCAGCTTTGTCCACCGGAGCCACCATAGTCACGTGCGCACCAGAGCCAATCACTGCAAGCCCACGACATACCTTAAGAAACAAGCGGATTTATACCTGCAGCGGCGCGAGCTGAACCGCGATTTTGCCGATGGCTCGGTCCCGTTCTGTTCTGTGCATCTAAACTGATTGTTGTGGATTATAGAGACTAAACAAGTTCGGACCAAGTCTGTCGGGTCTGAGGAGATCCGGAGATGCGCGGACAACAAAGTGGAATCGGAATCTGTGGATGTTCGCGTGTAGCTAGCTGCTAGCCACTAGCCCACCTCCCAAGTCGACGGACCAGACACACCGGCACGTCCAAAACCGGACTTAGAGTAAATAATGTCCGCCACGCTTTTTCACGAACATTGCCGTCACGTTTGCTTTGTGTGTGGTGCAGAAGAAACAGTAAAAACGAGCTTTTGTCACGAAAGTGTCCAGGCAGCAAGTTTGGTTGTAGAGGAACAGGAAGTTGTGGGAGGGACGTCGGCGGATGAATGACAGGCAATGACGGTCGGTGCAGAGACAGCGATAATGAGAGTTGAGAGATTTAGGATCAGGATTTAGCGTGTTTGGAGTGTATAATTAGTGTGTTGTGTAGTGTAAATAGTTACATATAACTTGTAACTTTTTAAAATGTATGCACATATTTAGCAAACAACAATTTATATTCATCCATGAAAAAGCTACTTAACCTCCCACTTTTCCATAGGAACACATATTTCCTACGGGCAATGCACTAGTACAAAATAAAGCAGGAAGCAGAGGATGGTCTTTTAGAAAAGAAAGAATGAAATAAAGAGGGAAAAGGGAAATAAACCCACACAGACATGCATAAAACACCACATCAACCTCTGTCAGGGTACATTCACCCAGCATCTAATGAGTCACATCAAAAGACAAACCACTGACCACCAAGTAGCCACCATGTTGCCATGTCAGCCCCAGGACTCGATAGCTCAAAACTGCCTTCACAGGAAATTATAAAGAAGTGAGGAGAGATGACATGCAACAAAGGTCCCCAGATGCAAACTGGGGATGTTGCAGACTCATGGTCAGTTTCTATACTGTCAGAAAATTCAACAGTTGTTTACCTCTCAGGAATTCTTCCCATGAAAGTAGATTGTAAAACATAGATGGAACTATTTCATTTGACCTGTGGTATGCTCTCATCATGGTTATAACCTTTGTATTTACTTCTATACTGTTCCACAGTGTTTGCTTATTCATGAACATGTAAATGACAACATAATTATATTCATGCTCACTTGTCTTCATCAACAGGTATAAAATGCAATCCACCCAAAATTGAAAATGGTATTGTGCATGGAAATATCCATGAGTACAACGAACATGAAGTCCTGCATTTTGATTGCATTGCCAGATATAAACGCACTGAAGAGAGACCTTCAAAATGCACAAAAATTGGAATGAGAGCAGAATGGAGCCCAACACCTCTATGTGAACGTAAGCATTAACTGAGAAACCCAATGAATTGGTTAGATCACACTGCTCCTCAAAAAAAGTGCTAGATGGGTGATATAGACCTAATTTGTGTCTTGGTAAACAAACTGACAGATTATGTGTTTAATTTCCCATCAAATGCAGCCATAAAATGTAGACTGACACTGCCACCACTTGAAGGAACCAGCTATGAACCTGCTTACAGAAATGTGTTTACACCTGGAGAACAAGTCACAGTCACTTGTGGACAGAAGTACTGGATTACTAGCCCTCGGGACACCTCAGCAGTAACTACATGCACTGACAGAGGAGAGTGGACTGTCAGACCTGTATGCAAAGGTAAAAAACTACAGGAGCTTGAGTGCTGCTGATGATTATTAATCTTATCTCATTTGACTTAAAATGCAACATCTCATTCCAGAGGTTACATGCAGCAATCAACGCGAGCGACATGTGAATTCTTGGGGAGTCTACTGGGGGCAAAAAGTTACACTTGGTGATACTGCAAGATACAGTTGTAGGTCAAACTACAAGAGCCCAGATCACAGCTACATGGCCACATGCACCAGAGATGGATGGAGCCCAAAACCACTTTGTCAAGGTATTGTGAAGTTAATCTGTGTTTATGACGATAATGTTTTTTTATTATCATTTTGTTAAATTAGGTGAGGAGATTTTTGTCCTGTTAGGTTCAAAATGTTTTCCACCAAAAAGTCCCACTGAAAAAGAAACGCATTATGGGCCTTTTTTTAAAGTCAAGCATTGTGCAGCTGTTTATTCACTGCAGGAAGTTCACCACGGACCCTAGAATCTTTTTAGGGACTCAGAAACTTAAGTTGATTTTCAGCTGGAGAACTCATTTCAGTTTCTCAGCCAATAGTTTCTAGCCACTAAAAGTCCTTGTCCCAGGAGCAGTTGAAGGCCCAGACACTGTCAGGGTAGAGTTTGCTGTCCTGAATGTCTCTGACTTGAACTACAACTGAAGAGCGGTCACTATCACAGTTAGCAATCACTGGGAGACAGCAGTGTAAATATTGCAACGATGATAAAAGAAAATGAAATGTCAGCTATTTCAACAATGGACACACAGATGCTTGTGCAGCGCTGCTGTGTGCCGTTACCGCTCACTTTTCATTTCAGCTTCCATGTTAACAGGTCAGACCGATCACACAGGATGCATGAGACGAACTTCTCACATGCAGCTGTTTCGCATCATCTAGAGATTTGCCTATTTCTACCACAACACGCCCTGTTCTCAGCAAAAATAGACCTGAAAACTTTAGACAGACAGACAGATTACGAGCCTATTCTCTCCACATGAAACTAATAATAAATAACTGCTTTTGCTTTTAGAAGTAATTTGCGAAAGACAGGACATCCTGAATGCTAATATTGTCAAACCCAAGAGGAGATACAAAAACACTGGGTCTGCATTTCTAACCTGTAATTCTACCACTACTACCAGCCTGTTGCTTACAGCTTTATACTCTCCACATCACCAACGAATGTGAAACAAATGTGTATGGTAGTATATAAATGCCTTTTTTTACAACGATAACATGCGACAAACTGGATATCCTGAGCATATCTAGTAAATAAATAACTGCATTTGCTTTTAGAAATAACTTGTGAAAGAGAAGATATCCCACATGCAAATATTGTCAACCCCAAGTGGAGATACAAAAACAATGAACGGGCCTATTACGAGTGTGAGGAAGGTTATAAAGGAGGTCCTACTCGAACCTGTGGGGAAAATGGTTGGACCGGGGAGTCACAGTGTACAGGTGAGGAATTACAGAACAACAAATTGGTGGCACGATCTCTTTTTATTTTGTTTTATTTAATCTTCCCATCAGAGTGGTTTTTTTAATGCTACAGGGCCAAGGAGACCATCTGAATATATATTTTTTAATCGCGATAAGAACATTAATGCTGTGAAAATTTGTCAGCAGCTTACCTCTCAGGAATTCTTTCCATGAAAGTCCATAGTTAAAAAAAATCAATGATGGCAAAAGGAAATTTTGAAGCTGACTTACATTATGCTCTCATTCATGGTTATAAGCTTTGCATTTACTCCTATAATGGACAGTAGCTCTCATTTACTTCTCATTCATCATTTAGTGTACAAAGGTTTACGTCAACTCATAAAGAACATGTATATCATGCAGTGTTGGGCAAGGGGGGCAGTCGCCCCCCCTCCGTGGCCCAATTGTTGAAAAACGCGCGCTGAAGTGCATTCTTGGTTGGAAAAAAAAAACTGATCCCTTGGGTGGTTAAAATGTGATAAACTGCCCTCTTGGGAGCAAAAACGCATACGAAAGAGCCCTTTTCAGTGCACGACACTGATATCATGGCAGTCTTCAGTTCCAATGATTTCTGCAGCTCATTTTTCTGTGATGGAATGAGAGGAACACATCCTTCTTTGTCACAAATAACATTCATGTTTAAGTTTGCTTCAAACCTTAATTCATTATGGTTTTTCTGACAATCATAAATATTACATAAATATACATACAGTTATTCTAATATTTGGTCAAATGTTGTTTGGCTATTCTCACCTCAGATAGGTGCTTTTGATGGCAATCCACAAGCTTTTGGTTGTCCTCTGGCTGAATTTTTAACCACTCCTCTTGACAGAATCAGTGAAGTTCAACTATATGTGTTGGCTTCCTGCCACAGACTTGTTCCCACAGCACAGTCCACATGTTCTGGATGGGGTTCAAGTCAGGACATGAGGAACCATTCCAAAACCTCATGTCTATCCTGATTTAGTCATTCCTCGAAAACATTTGATGTGTGTTTGGGATCATTGTCCAGTTTTGGACACCCAACTGCACCCAAGACCCAATCTTCTGCTGATGATTTTACGTTTTCCTGAAGAATTTGGAGATAATCCTCCTTCTTCATTGTTCCATTTACTGTTTGTGGAGCAGCAGATCCACTGGCAGCAAAACAGCCGCAAAGCACTTTAAAATTAAAATGGACCCAGAAAGATCATCAGCCTGATCACTCAGAAGAACTTAAGAGGCCATGCTACAAACAAAATCTGATTCACACAACTTCCTATAGTCACCAAAATTGATGGTTCAAATTACTGAATGTACATTTTTGATCCAGCAGATTTGGTCACATTGTAAGAGGACCCATAATAAATTGAGATTTTCAGCCACCTCTCATTCCATCACAGAATAATGAGAGTTGTAGAAATCATTGGAAGTGCAGACTGCCATAATATACATGTTCTTTATAAGTGGATTTAAACTTTTGACTGCACCTGTACCCGATTATAGGCCAATATATTTGAGTCTTTTGGTCATCTAGTTAATTTTTAATTATTTTTTATTTACATTTTGTCTTCCAGCTCAACATTGCCCAGTGATTGATGTCAACGATAACGTCCAGGTGAATGGGAGCCTAGTGGCAGCCCGTGGCGATGTAGTTCGCTTTAGCTGCAAATCTCACACTGACATCCTGCTCGGGCCAACAGAGATCTATTGTAATGAAAGTGGATTCTGGAGTGGCGACGCTCCAAAATGCCAAGGTAAAAGCTGGCTATACAAAATAAAGCAGGTAGCAGAGGATGGTCTTTTAGAAAAGAATGAAATGGAGACAGAAAAGGGAAATAAACCCACACAGACATGCATAAAACACCACATCAACCACTGTCAGGGTGCATTCACCCAGCAACTAATGAGTCACACCAAAAGACAAACCACTGACCACCAAGTAGCCACCATGTTGCCATGTCAGCCCCAGGACTCGATAGCTAGAAAACTGCCTTCACAGGAAATTACAAAGAAGTGAGGAGAGATGACATGCAACAAAGGTCCCCAGATGCAAACTGGGGATGTTGCAGACTCATGGTCAGTTTCTATACTGTCAGAAAATTCAATAGCCTTTCAGGAATTCTTCCCATGAAAGTAGATTGTAAAACATAGATGGAAATATTTCATCTGACCTGTGGTATGCTCTCATCATGGTTATAACCTTTGTATTTACTCCTATACTGTTCCACAGTGTTTGCTTATTCATGAACATGTAAATGACAACATAGTTTTATTCATGCTCACTTGTCTTCATCAACAGGTATAAAATGCGATCCACCCAAAATTGAAAATGGTATTGTGCGTGGAAATATCCGTGAGTACGACGAACATGAAGTCCTGCATTTTGATTGCATTGCCAAATATAAACGCATTGAAGAGAGACCTTCAAAATGCACAAAAATCGGAATGAGAGCAGAATGGAGCCCAACACCTCTATGTGAACGTAAGCATTAACTGAGAAACCCAATGAATTGGTTAGATCACACTGCTCCTGAAAAAAAGTGCTAGATGGGTGATATAGACCTATTTTGTGTCTTGGTAAACAGACTGACAGATTATGTGTTTAATTTCCCAACAAATTCAGCCATAAAATGTAGACTGACACTGCCACCACTTGAAGGAACCAGCTATGAACCTGCTTACAGAAATGTGTTTACACCTGAAGAACAAGTCACAGTCACTTGTGGACAGAAGTACTGGATTACTAGCCCTCGGGACACCTCAGCAGTAACTACATGCACTGACACCGGAGAGTGGACTGTCAGACCTGTATGCAAAGGTAAAAAACTACAGGAGCTTGAGTGCTGCTGATGATTATTAATCTTATGTCAATTGACTTAAAATGCAAAATTCCATTCCAGAGGTTACATGCAGCTATCAACGCGAGCGACATGTGAATTCTTGGGGAGTCTACTGGGGGCAAAAAATTACACCTGGTGATTCTGCAAGATACAGTTGTAGGTCAAACTACATGAGCCCAGATCGCAGCTACATGGCCACATGCACCAGAGATGGATGGAGACCAAAACCACTTTGTCGAGGTATTGTGAAGTTAATCCGCATTCATGACAATAATGTTTTTCATTGTATTAGGCCTAATATTCTGTTAAATTGGGTGAGGAGATTTTTTGTCCTGTTTGATTCAAAATGTTTTCCACCAAAAAGTCCCACTGAAAAAGAAAAGCATTGTGGGCCTTTTTTTAAAGTCAATCATTGTGCAGCTGTATATTCACTGCAGGAAGTTCACCACGGACCCTAGAATCTCTTTAGGGACTCAGAAACTTAAGTTGATTTTCAGCTGGAGAACTCAGCATCCCATTTCAGTTTGTCAGCCAATAGTTTCTAGCCATTAAAAGTCCTTGTCCCAGGAGCAGTTGAAGGCCCAGACACTGTCAGGGTAGAGTTTGCTGTCCTGAATGTCTCTGACTTGTTGAACTACAACTGAAGAGCGGTCACTATCACAGTTAGCAATCACTGGGAGACAGCAGTGTAAATATTGCAATGATGACAAAGAAAAATTAAGTGTCAGCTATTTCAACAATGGACACACAGATGCTTGTGCAGCGCTGCTGTGTGCCGTTACCGCTCACTTTTCATTTCAGCTTCCATGTTAACAGGTCAGTCGTCCACACAGGATGCATGAGACGAGCTTCATCTACAGATTTGCCCGTTTCTACTGCCACACACCCTGTTCTCAGCAAAAATAGACCTGAAAACTTTAGACAGACAGGCAGATTACGAGCCTATTCTATCCAAATGATAAATAACTGCTTTTGTTTTTAGAGGTAATTTGTGAAAGACAGGACATCCTGAATGCAAATACTGTGAACCCACAGAGGAGACACAAAAACACTGGGTCTGCAGGTCTTACCTGTAATTCTATCACTACTACCAGTCTGTTGCTTACAACTTCATACTCTCCACATCACCAACGAATGTGAAACAAATGTGTATGGTAGAATATAAATGCCTTTTTTTACATAGACAACATGCAACAAACTGGATATCCTGAACATATCTAGAAAATAAATAACTGCATTTGCTTTTAGAAATAACTTGTGAAAGAGAAGATATCCCACATCTCCCACATGCAAATATTGTCAACCCGAAGAGGAGATACACAAACAATGAACAGGCCGATTACGAGTGTGAGGAAGGTTATAAAGGACGTCCTACTCGAACCTGTGGGGAATATGGTTGGACGGGGGATTCACAGTGTACAGGTGAGGCAGCGCAAAACACACTTTCACAGTTGGGCATGTCTTGGGCATTGTGAAGTAAACCTTGTGTTTATGGTATGACATTAATGTCAATTTTGTATTGTCTCATGTGAACAGGAGGCATAGCACTATAGTGTGTCTTGTTACAACAGATAGTGTTTGGGTGCTTGTTTGGAAACGTTTTCTTATTACAGAAATAGCTAAAACAGAATGTGTTTCTGCCGACATTATAGGTGAGAAATAACAGACCCAGAACAGAGGCGAGACGACGTCGGTGTGTCAGGGTGAGTTGGCAGCGTGGAAGTGGTGTGGCGGTCTGATGGCGTTCAGTCTGACAACCAAACAGACCCTTCACTCATCAAATAAGAGAAATGTCCCACACTAAAGCAACGTTACAAGACCAAACAGCAGTAATGTAGTAGCAGCTAATGTCCCTGGCAAACTGAGGAAAAAACTACTGAATTTAAAACGTGGAAAAGTCACTTTCATCCCGTCTGTCCTACTTTATCACTTCCATACTGGAATGATTGTTGAAAAATGAGAAGAGCTTTCTGTCAAGTTGGGGGTTTTTTATTTTGCTTTCATCACATATTTTTCTCTTCTCGTGCACAAATTTGCTGAGCTGAACAACCGGTAAGAGATTTCTCTCACCAACGGTCCCCTACGCCGATTCACCAAGCTCAATGGCCACTGGCTGACAGCAGACTGTCCACCTGGTGTGTCAGGGCCCCTTAGTGGTATAACTCGGGAGCCACACGTGAGAAATGATTCAGTATTTTGACTAAGATGTGAAAATACTGGCTTCACCTGGCTTCCATCTCCACTCACAGATTTTTGGCTAATGAAAATTATGCTGACACTTAAGAAAGACACATGAAACTGGCCCATGTTAAAGAAACAAATCCATTTTAATATTTACACACATGAAAAAATGGAAATGCACAGGTAAAAAAAAAAAGAACGACTTTAAACAATACATAAAAGAATACTTTCTGAAGCAGAAAGATGAGATGACAAATCAAAGCTGATCTATTTACAACACAATGGAGAGTGTGTTTGCCACCATTTGAATCGCCCTGAGAGGGTCCACAATATCTTTTAACTTGTCCTTTCTGAGAACCCAGTCCGGTGCAAACCTGAAAATCAAAAACAGGATATCAATTCCCACTGCCAACAACTAAAAACAAATAATTCTGTATATGCCAAACACATACAATATGGTACTTATATATGCATATACGTACTTTGGGATGGGGCGGGATTTGCGAGGCGTAGCTTGAATGAAGAAGCTCCCGTTGATTGACGCATTCATCTTCTGCTTGATAACAGTTCTTTCTGCGTCCATCTTGTGTTTGCGAGCGGTAAGCCGGTAAATACTGCGGATCCTGTCCAAGACCTTGGGTAGCTTCATAACCGCCTAAAGAAAATTCAAATTGTAAAACACATTTAGTAAACTACAACAGCTGTCTTTTGTATTAAATGATTTCAATTTTACTAAACTACTGGAACAGTATATTTCGGATGTATGTTAGAGCAGCCACGGACCACAGCACGGTGCTTGTCTTGCAGGAGCAGCGCAAGAAGGAAGCAGGCCTTGGTGAAGATGCTGCCGCCCTTTTCTGCCACTTTATCCCCTGCCTTCTCCCGATATCTCTGCAGCAGGTCCAGCAGCGTTTCCACAGAGTTTTCCACCAGATACACCGCATCGATCGTCTTGTGGTACTGAGGGGAGGAAGCCAAGTATAAACTTTAATCTTGAAAACTGCCTTTGATGCTTTTATCACATCATGCCTGAATGACTGCAACACGTTGATTAAATCTATGTAATCTGCTGCCATTTTGCTGTTTCATAAAGGGTGTTGACATTTGATTTCTTGTCGTCCTTTTCTCTTTTGCTCTTCTTACAAGAATAAAAGCTCTCAGACCAAACTGGAGAAACGTCCTTTTCCTTTACATCTGGGGGACAAATGGCTAATTGTGGTGCAGTAGCAATTTTCTGAGCTTCCATACTTATTTTCTGCACTGCTTTTAATGACATCTTAATGTTGCCACTTTCAACCACAATTTAGAGCAAATAGCAGGATCTTTGATACAATAAACCAACAGAATAAAAAGTCTAGCACAACATTTTAGGTAAAATCCTGCCAATAAAACTGTTTTATAGTGTGTTTGAATTCCACCCAAACTTTCAGACTTGGCCAGTATTTTTTTCTGTGATTTAAAAACAAACAAACAAAAAAAACACAATTTTGTCATGCAATAAACAGAGTACACAATAACTATATCCAAGGTCTTTGTGCGATGCAGTGTGGAAGATGCAGTTATTGTCCACTCTTTTTTTTATAAGTTTATACGATTTTGCAATTACCAAAAAAAATCTTTTATTTCTCCATTTCTTTGTCTTCTCAAGAATAGAAAAGGCTGACTATGCAGAATTTTCAAGCATTAACCATAGTGATGTGCATCAAAATGTGTCAACAGAAACCACTAAACTAAGAACACGGTGCCAAACAGATGTTGGCCTTGGGTCTGAACTTGGTTTTGCAGAAGAGAAACTGAGGAACAGTTAGTTTATATTAAGGAACAGAAAGCCTGTGGGGGAAGTGACCAGAGTTTCTGAGGAAACGCTGTGACCTCCTCTGTCCATCCTCACTGCCATTAAACACAAACTTTACTCTTGTGTCACACAAGTTACTTGTTATTAAGTTGTTACTCAGCACCATGTGCAGGGTTTCTACTGTAGCATGGACAGGCAGGCAGACAGATATATACTGGAGACAGTTAGCTTAGCATGTAGCATAAAGCTTAAAGGCCCGTCTCCGTCCATTTACCAGCAACTTAAATTAAACCTAAAAATAAAAAAACTCTACTGTAAACACAACAAGATAACAAGAAGTCGCTGCACACATCCAGGATATACTGTTGCTCTGCACAAAATCCTCTGAAAAACTGCTACTTGCTGCTTTGGATATTAAAAAGGGCTCCATCTAAAATGTATGAAATCACTTTTTGGAAAAGACTGAAACATAAGTGAAAAATGTGACCTTCCCCATCTCTCTCCATTGCCTGCATTAAAAAAAAGCCTGTGGACGATTTGTTTGAGTCACTCAAAGCTGCTGGACTCTGGATTTCTTTGACTGTCACAGAAAATCCTACCTCACAGAGGATGTGACTTTATGAACATTCTCAAGTGGCCCTCAAAAAAAACAAAAAAACAATTCAATTTAAAGACTAAGGTAGTTACAGAAACTTGACCGGACGTCCAATGACAGCAGATCAAACAATACCTTCCCGTTTTCAGGTGACGGGGGAAAGCCTTCTACAAAGTCGACTCGTCACTTTATTTTTCCACCATCTTCAAGTTTGGCACCCTGAGCAGGACCAGTGCATGGTTCCTTTAAATGGTTTTGTACCTTGGACAGGTTGAGGAGGATCTGGATGGAGTAGGTGATGACGTCCATGCAGGGGACGCTCCGGTTGCAGCAGCGGATGAGTGTAAAGATGACGTCGGTGGCTCCGCTCTCTACCAGCCGCTCACAGCACTCAGGGGACAGCCTGGTGGCGGTCTCTGCACACACACATAAACACATACACACACACACAACCGTAAGAACAATAGCAACACACCGGTTCTCCTGTTAGTGCTTAGGACAACCTGAGGCAGAAAACACCTGAGATCATGCTCACAGAGTAAGTAGTTTGGATTTTACATTACACACTTCAGATTTTGTGGAAACACAGTAAGCACCTTTATACGTTATTAACTGTCTTATCTGGACAACACACAACCAAAACAACAGAAGAAGAGGAACTTTTTCCACACTTCCTTAAGTATTGGCATTTGTCTTGTTCAACTCTATTACAGAAAGCAGAATGCCGGTGGGTACAGATGAGGGTCAAGAGCTTCAACAGGTTCACAAACTAAATAATGTCGCAGGGAGCTCTAGTTTGTTCATATGGGTGAATAACCAGAATTGGCAAAGCCTTACCGAGGTTTTTCAGGGCCTCCAGAATGTAGGAGAAGTGTTTATATCGAAGGAGGTAGTCCAGGGCAGATGACGTCTTGTTGCACAGTTTGTCCTCCTCCCGGACCTCAGCTGAGACCTTTCGTAAGCGGTGTCTCAACTTTAACACCTTGGGATTGTCATTCAGTCGGCGGGAGCGATGTCCTCTCCACAGAGCCTGGAGGAAGATGGTGTGGAGAGAGGGGGAAAAAATTAACAACAAAAAAAGGCTTGAATAAGTTGCTAATCCCTGACGCATGAGATCGCAGGATGACTACCATTATATGACAGTCATAAAGTATATTCCATCAATTCAGGTGATTCCAAAATTCACCAGTAAATCTAGTACCTGAGCTTTGACAATTCCCTTTTGAACCCTCTCCTGGCGCCTGCGAAGGAGGAATTCCCGGACGGTCTGCTGGATGACAGTCGCAGCCTTGTGGCGACAGGCTAACCGGCGCTTGGCTGCTCTCTGGGCTATAACCACCTTCCTCCTGTCCTCCAGATACCGTCTCCTCTGCTGCCTCGCTCTCACCCATCGCTAGGATAGAAAGAAAAAAAAAGTAGGTTTCAAATAAAATCATCAGATCAATAAAGTGCTTTTCAGTGACAGATTTTGTTTTGAAAAATGACACGGTGGGACACCGTACCTGTACGGTGATGACAGAATGGATCTGTCTTTTGGCCGACTCCAAAGCCCAGTGGGCTCTCAGCGCTCTTTGGATCTTTATGGCACTGAGATGGTGGTAGACTGCTGACGTAAAACGGAGCCTCCTCTCTGCTCTGGCTTCCTCTAGTACCTGAAACACAAAACCATGCAAAGGATAATGAGTTTCTCCGGCCTCAGATGAGGCTGGAGTCATTGCGGTTAACAGGGCTCATCTGACTCCCAGTGCACACGGCTGGACACCTCGGACTGAACACACGCAGTTTAGCGCAACTCGAATTCAGATGATGTACAGTTGTATTTTTCTATTGAGTAGGGAAGATAGGTGTAAGCGTTTTCCTTGATATTTGGTTTATTTGTTCATTTATTAAACTAAAACCTAAGAGATCTCGTAAAAATGTAGCAAACACCTCCCAGCAGAAGCTAAAGGGGCTTTTGGACCATCACGTCCTGGAGGTACACAGTGTTATTACGAGACGACTTCAGATATCTCTGAAACACTTTTGTTTCTCACATTCTGCTGTTTATGTTTGTTAATGGGTGTTTTAGACAAACATTCTGAACACATCTTACAAATAGTCCCTTTACTTAAAATTGCCATTTGAAGCATTACCTGTCGTCTTGCAGTCCAGGCTCGGCAGTGCCTCTGAAGTATGATAGCCGCTTGCCTCATCTGGGTGAAGCTGTTCCTCTCCAACCTGCTCAGCTGCAGTGCCCGAACCCTCCGCTGAAGTATCACGGCTGCCTCCCTCTTCTTTTGGAAGACACGCCTATGAGATGAGCATCTCCAGTGCGACTGGATCACAATAGCAGCATGATTCTGTCGGCTAATGTCCCTCCTGACACACCAGCCTCTAAACGCTGCCTGAAGGCAGACAGTGGATTGTTTCATTTTCAGGAACCTGTCTCTGTTGTGTCTTTGAAGAATACAAGAGCGATAGTATCTCTGGATGATGATGGCGGACAGACGCATGGCGTGGAATTTGACTTCCTCTCTGTGCCTTCTGTATGCAGACTGGATCACTGTGGCAGCCTGATGTCGACAAGCAACTTCCTTTCTGACCTGCTGCCCTCTGTATGCTGCCTGAATCGTGACGGCTGCACTGCGCATTTCCAGGTGTTGTTTTCTTTGGGCTTTAGCTGCTACATTAGCACGATACCTTTGCTGAATGGTGAGGATGGATGACTTCAATTTCAGATACCGCTTACGTTCGGAGTGGGCTCTGTAAGCTCTCTGGATTACACTGGCAGCCTGATGACGGTGTTTGACGAGTCTTCTGGATTTCATTCCACGAAAAGCAGCCTGTAGATTAATGACAGCTTTCCTGACCTCTTTATATTGTTGTTTTTCAGCATTTCTCTGTCTGTGAGCTCTGAACCTCTGCTGTAAGACACATGCTGCCCACTGTTGTCTCCTGAAGGCTGTCTGTTGCTTATACCGCTTGAAGACTGCCTGTATGACAGTAGCTGCCCTGTGCATTTTGGTGATGTTGGTCCTCACACGATGACCTCTGAAAGCTGCCTGAAGAACAATGGCAGAGTGTCTCTCTTTCAGGAACTTCTCCCTTTCTTGTCTCTGAAGGAGACATGCCCGATAGTATCTCTGGATGATGATGGCAGACAGACGCATGGCCTGATACTTGACTTCCTCTCTGTGCCCTCTGAATGCAGACTGGATCACTGTGGCGGCCTCATGTTGACGAGCAACTTCCTTTCTGACCTGCTGCCCTCTGTATGCGGTCTGAAGGATGACTGCAGCTCTGCGCAGCTTTTGGTATTCTTGCATTTGTTCCTTTGCCGCTACAGTGGCCCGATACCTCCGCTGGATGGTGAGGACGGAGGATTTCAAGGTGAGATACTGCTTGTGTTCACAGTGTGTTCTGTAAGCTCTCTGGATAACACTGGCAGCCTGATGACTTTGTCTGACAGTTCTTCTGGATTTCATTCCACGATATGCAGCCTGTAGCACAACAGCAGCTTTTCTGCACTGTTGGTATCGTTTTAGTTCAACATTTCTCTGTTTCTGAGCTCTAAACCTCTGCTGTAACACACATGCTGCCCACTGTTGTCTCCTGAAGGCTGTTTGCTGTTTATGCCTCTTGAAGTGTGCTTGAATGACAGTAGCTGCCCTGTGCATCTTTGCAAGGTCGGTCCGCACACGATGACCTCTGAAAGCTGCTTGAAGAACGATGGCACAATGCCTCGCTTTCAGGAACTTCTCCCTCTCTTGCCTCTGAAGAACACGGGAGCGATGGCATCTCTGGATGATGATGGCAGACAGACGCATGGCCTGGAATTTCACTTCCTCTCTGTGCCCTCTGAATGCAGACTGGATCACCGTGGCAGCTTGATGCCACCGAGCAACTTCCTTTCTGACCTGCTGCCCTCTGTATGCGGTCTGAAGGACAATAGCAGTATGCCTCATTTTAAGGAAGTTTTCTCTGTCTCTTCTCTGTAGAACACAGGAGCGATAGTATCTCTGGATGATGATGGCAGACAGACGCATGGCCTGATATTTCACTTCCTCTCTGTGCCCCCTGAATGCAGACTGGATCACTGTGGCAGCTTGATGTTGACGAGCAACTTCCTTTCTGACCTGCTGCCCTCTGTATGCAGTCTGAAGGATGACTGCAGCTCTGTGCAGCTTTTGGTATTCTTGCATTTGTTCCTTTGCCGCTACAGTGGCCCGATAACTCCGCTGGATGGTGAGGACGGAGGATTTCAAGCTGAGATACTGCTTGTGTTCACAGTGTGTTCTGTAAGCTCTCTGGATAACACTGGCAGCCTGATGACTTTGTCTGACGATTCTTCTGGATTTCATTCCACGATATGCGGCCTGTAACACAGCAGCGGCTTTTCTGTACTGCTGATATCGTTTTATCTCAACATTTCTCTGTCTGTGAGCTCTGAACCTCTGCTGTAACACACATGCTGCCCAGTGTTGTCTCCTGAAGGCTGACTGTTGCTTATACCGCTTGAAGACTGCCTGTATGACAGTAGCTGCCCTGTGCATCTTGGTGATGCTGGTCCTCACACAATGGCCTCTGAAAGCTGCCTGAAGAACAATGGCAGAGTGTTTTACTCTCAGGAACTTCTCCCTTTCTTGTCTCTGAAGGAGACATGCCCGATAGTATCTCTGGATGATGATAGCAGACAGACGCGTGGCCTGATATTTCACTTCCTCTCTGTGCCCTCTGAATGCAGACTGGATCACTGTGGCAGCTTGATGTTGACGAGCAACTTCCTTTCTGACCTGCTGCCCTCTGTATGCGGTCTGAAGGATGACTGCAGCTCTGCGCAGCTTTTGGTATTCTTGCATTTGTTTCTTTGCCGCTACAGTGGCCCGATACCTCCGCTGGATGGTGAGGACGGAGGATTTCAAGGTGAGATACTGCTTGTGTTCACAGTGTGTTCTGTAAGCTCTCTGGATAACACTGGCAGCCTGATGACTTTGTCTGACGATTCTTCTGGATTTCATTCCACGATATGCAGCCTGTAGCACAACAGCAGCTTTCCTCTGGGCACTCAGGACATGCATCTCCTCTCTCATTTTCTTGTTAGCTCTGTAACATGTTTGCAATACATTGGCAGCCCAACCGAGCTTCTTGTAGTATGTTCTCTGCTGGTACATTCGGAAGTGAGCCTGAATTTTTACAGCTGCTGCATGTTGGATACCCAACTGCTTTCTGACCTCGTATCCTCTGTAGGCTGCCTGTAGGCAAATGACTGCCCTGCGCTTTGACAGATAGTCCAAACGGTCTTTTCTTGCCAGGAAGGCTCGTCTGTACCTCTGCTGACAAACCAAAGCTGCTGCCTTGATAGCTAGGAACTGTTTCCTCTCCTTAAAGGTGAGAAACTTTCTCTGAATGATTGTGGCAGCTTGGTGCATCTCTGCAATCTCCCTCCTGGCCCTGTGGCCACGATATGCTGCCTGGATATAAACCGCCGCAGATTTCATTGTCCTGTACCGCTGCATCTGTTGATCCCTGAGCATTTTGGCCCTGTAGCGCTCCTGAATAATGATGGCAGCACACTTGGTGGCAAGATACGCCATACGTATTCTGTGCATCCTGAACTGAGCTTGGATTGCTCTGGCAGCACTGTGCTTCTTCTTTAGGTCCTCTCTCGCTCTAAATCCTCGGTAGACGGCTTGCACCTTTATGGCAGCCTGCTTCAGCCCGTTGTATTCATTTCGCTGTGCCCTGCCGACCACAAGAGCTCTGTATCGGCTCTGGATAACAATCACAGCACTTTGTAGGAGAAAATATCTTTTCCTACATAAAAACATCCTAACTGTAGACTGGATGGCAGTTGCTGCACAGTGTTTTTTCTTTAGCTCTGTCCTAACCCTCATGCCTCTGAATCCAGCTTGGAGAGTAACACAGGCTTTCCTCATGTGCAGGTATGCTGTCCTCTTCTCCTTTGTGATCACATAAGATCTGTAGTGACGCTGTATGACTATAGCAGCTGCCTTCTTTAACCTGTACTCTGCTTGCGCTTTGTGCCGGCGGTAGTAAGCCTGTATCAGGGCTGCACACTGATGCCAGTTCTCTATCCTCTTCCTCTCAGCTCTGCCTCTCCAGTTGGCTTGTATAATGAGTGCAGCGTTCCTAAGAGCATCATAATCCTTCTTTGTCTCGCGAGCCAAAATCGTGGCTCTGTACTTGTGCTGAATCACAGCTGCTGCTTTTCTCAAGAGAAGGTAGCGCCTCTGGGCAGCACGCTTCCTAAATGCCGCCTGGATCACCGTGGCTGCCTTGTGCCGTCTCTCCAGGGATTTCCGGGCCGCTTTTCCGCGATAAGCTGCCTGGATGGTAACGGCAGCGCATCTTGCCCTCACAAACATTTGCCTTTCCCTGTCTCTTTGCAGAGATGCCCTAAACCAACGCTGGATTATGACAGCAGCACATCTCATCTTTTCCACCTGTTTTCTGACGGCATGCCCTCTGAAGGCACTCTGAATGGCAACAGCTGAGTGGTTCTGAAGCTTCAACATCTGAAAGCAGCGCCTCTGTGCGTGACCTCTGTATTGTGCTTGAATGAGCACAGCACTTGTTTTGATCTTTCTGTACTGATGGAGGCACCTCTGCATTCTGTACCAAGACTGAATCCTTAAAGCAGCCGCAGTTTTATCAGCCATTTTTGCCTCATGCCATTTCCTAAACACAGCTTGGATCACTTTGGCAGCTCTGTTTTCCCTCTTCGTTTTCTGGGTTTTCCATCTTCTGAACCCTCTTTGTATTTTCACCACTGCAGCTCTAAGGGAGAGATAATGCTCCCGATCCCTTCTTACAAGAGCCCTGGCTCGCAAGTGCTTCTGAATGACGGTTGCCGCCCAGTACGTTCTCCCATACGCAGAGGCCGCCCTCCTCATTCGCCATTGTGCTTGGACTACAATTGCATAGTATCTGAGGCGTTGGTAAGTTCTCATGCCCGAAAACATCCTCCACTGAGCCTGTGAGGACAAGATAAGAACCATCTATTCAAAGACCAATTACACAAGAGGGTCACAAAATGGGCAGACACCAAGTGTCTTTCTTACAATTAAGATCACTGTCTGAGCTAGATGAGAAAAAATCCAAATCAACAAGTCAGAACCATCAGCGATGAGGATGATTAAACTGTAAACTCTTGTCTACTTTTGCTTCTGTCATGTGATACTTTTAATTTAGCATCAATTCTAGATAGTTAGTCAAAAACTTTGTCATTGATGTGTTTGTTAACAGCCCATTACATCCTTACATGTGGATAAACACCTACCTGGATGACAGCTGCCGCTTCGTGCTGCAGAGCCCTAAGTTGAGCCTCTTTTTTCAGCCTCAGCCTGTTGCGGGCTGCGTAACCCCTCCATACCGACTGGATGATAACGGCAGCTTGATTCTCTCTCTTAGCTCTGCGCCTCTGGAGAAAACTCCTCACAACTAACTGGATTTTCACAGCAGCCATGTTTCTTTCCTGTATCCAAAGACGAAGAAAAAAACATCTATCAAAAAATGGCACAAGCTGATGTTTTTCTTTTACTGAAACACCAGCACAACAAAACTTTGACTGAAATACAGCAATTTTCATTTTCAGAATGTGCAGACTGAAGAATTATTTTTTATTGTTACTTATTTCT